>JAVGWX010000017.1:33304889-33427389 GCA_036924085.1 Ariolimax columbianus
CTGAAGAGCTGCCAATGAATATGTTAAGATAACCGTGTTTTGGCCTTTGAAGGAAAAACATCAAAAATGCCCTCAGGTGGTACAAAGCGGCGCCAAGTGCAGTGATCTCAGCCTCATAGTTGGAGCAAACCACCCCGCATGCATTAGACAGTTCACCAGATATCGGTCAGAGTATTTTATAAAAACGCCATAACCTGCTTTGATGGTGGCTTTAAACGCAGATCCATCAGTATAATGTATCAATACATTGGGATAGGTTATCAATAGTTCTTTGAGCTGCTTGATTGAGAGTCCTCTGATCTGAACTTTTAGTTGTATGATCTATTAATTGTGTCTGTTTTTTCTGGTGTTTAAGGAAAGCTTGTGGGTGTATGTCTTTTACAACTCTCTGTAACTATTGTCTTCTTTCTGGTAAATATTATCTGTATTTGATTTCACTAACATGATGAAGTACATACTTTTGTTTAATTATACTTTTTGGCTGCCAGTTTTCTACATCTGTTGGGATGATCCCGTTTAATTCTGCTACTTTGCTCATAAACTTCCATAACTGCTTTATCCCTCCGCATCTCAAGGGGCTCCACTTGTGTGTGGATTTCGCAAGCTACATTTGGTGTTGTCCTTATTGCTCTACTTATGAAGCGTAGAGCACTCTTTGGACCCTATTGTATTCTATTGCTGAGCACACATAACCAAGGTATGCCTTGTCTGATCCCCATGATGTACTAGCAAGCCCCTGTAAGAGCTGTAGACTTCTCACAGCTTCATTCTTCACATTCTGGATGTGATGCTCGAGGTTGAGTTGTCGGTCAAGCGTGACCTCAAGATATGTGGGGTGTTCTTCTCTAATCCATTGGTGTTCCTCTGATCTCAAAATTACATTTTGTTTGGCAACTTTGTGGCTCTTGGTGAAGATGGTATACACTGTCTTTTCACAGTTGATTTTTAGTTTCCATGTTTGACAGTAGTCATGCCGTCTCCTCGGGTCTCCGCTTAGCCTTAGTGCCCCACTATCAATGTCTTCATGGCTATCATGGCTCAGCCATATTGCCAGGTCATCAGCATGTAAAGCTTTTTCAGCTTTGACATGGTCAATCAAGTCATTGAAATACATCAGGAAAAGAGTACAACTTAGGGATGAGCGTTGTGCTTAAAACGTCTTTAGAACAAATCGCATCCTTCACTTTCACTTTTGTCTGGATCGTTCGCTCAGTAAGGAAGTACTTTATCCATTTGTAGAGCTTGCCATGAATTCCCATGTTAAACATTTTTCTCAGAAGACATTTCTTCTAAATACGATCGTAAGCCTGCTGTAAGTCAACTTAGAGTACTGTGTACGTAGGTGAAGGTAGCGACTGTCTTGGAACATTGGTTCGATTTCTACAATAGTATTGCTTTCCTACCAGTGCAGTCGAAAGATTGTGCAAGAACACTTACAAATGAAATCAGTGCTTTTCTGGAACCAGTCTTTGTCCCGCGCAGCGCTTCGGTGCCGGAAAATAACACACACAACATTTTTAAATTGAAAATTTTAAGTTTAGGAGTAGACCCAAACTCGACAAACTCTGTAAAAATATAAAATAATTTATGGTCTTTTGGATTCTCCCGATGGTGTCCTGATCCGTGTAAATAACCCTCCTCCATTCTTTCCTCTTCATTCCCTCTCTCTTCGAGACGATTGGAGGTAACTCAGGATGCAGGCAATCTCACGATCGCGTCGAGAAAAAAAAAATTGTTTACCGAGGGGTCTGCTGGGGTCTTTGTATGTGACACGGACAAGAATAGCACCACTACTTCACTGAGAGGCGAGTAATTGTGTGACATGGCATAATGCCGGCCATGGATTGGTTGTTTGTTAAGAGCAGCATAGATGGCGCCTCACAGGCTGCGGGTCTACATTGCTCTAGTGTTTGAGTCTATGAAGATGGACTAGCACATCGGTTAACCACCCTCCGTAAGCGCTTATCCCAACGCAGTGGAGTACTAATCTGCTCGATCCTAGCCAGCTAAGCAGGATACCCTTTTCATGGCTACATCCAGCTCATACCGGAGCTGGTACTTGCACAGGGGAATCTGCTCCTATAGAAGTAGAGAAAAAACTGGACAGAGCGTGATTCGAACCCGGTGCATTGGGATTGTGAAACGGCGCTCCACATCTAGGTCACCCTGATGCTGCATTAGAGATGTGGATTTATAGAAAACTGTACGTTCTTCTTCTTCTTCGTCGATCAACTGATGCTGTGCTTCTAGTCCGGTGAGGTTCACGAAGGAGACTGTGCGTTTCAGGTCTTCGTCGGTCCTCCACAGATTTTCGAGCATGGTCGTTCTCCCAAAACAGACTGCCACTCTTTGGTCTCCATAGGTATGGCATTCTTACATAATATGTTCTGGTGTTTCATTTTGTGCTCCACAATCGCACGTGGCAGTGTCTCTGAGACCCACTCTGTGGAGGTGGACCTTGAGTCTACACTGTCCCTTTCTGAGTCTGAAGATCTTTGTCCATCTCTGCCAAGTTTGTGTTTGCTGTCATTTTCTGGCTTATATTCTTTGTGCTGTTCTTTCCATTCTGTTCTCATGTATCGTTTGATGAGTGTCTTTGCTTCTTTAGAGTTCTGTGGATGGAGAATCGGCTTTCCGCCACTTTCAGCTTTTGCGAGCTCATCTGCCTTCCCTTTTCCAGGGATCCCAGAGTGGAACGGAATCCATTGTAGTACTAAATCAGTTTTTTGAGACAGCAATCACGTTGTATTTTATTTCATGTCATAGTTTATCTCATTTGTGGCTTGAGATGGCTTGGAGTTGCGATACTAGAGGATAAAGTGTAAGGCAGTCGCACAAGAGGCAGGCACTGTTTTAAGATGTTGGATAACATCAGGAGACGGACTGGAAAGAGTCCTTTATATGGAAAAAAAGATATAGAGTATGCCGATCTTCGTTGTAGAGATGACACATAATTATATATATATATATATATATATATATTTATATATATATATATATATATATATATATATATATATATATATATATATATATATATATATATAGGCCATTGCGATTGCTCTATTGTATATTTGAAGTACTCAATAATTAAAATAACATATATCAATGACATGTAGCGTAGCATTTACATTTATCAGTTATACCTACTGTTTTATATTAACTTTTCCGAAATAAAGTTAAAAAAAAAAAAGTAAGCAGCAAGTAATTTGCAGAACGTCGCTTCATACAACTGCCAACCTATTAGCTTCTTTGAATGTGCAATACTGTAGGTTGTCATTATTTTCTGTAAGCGGAGGGTCGAAAAAAACCCCATGTCTGCCAAACTGGACACGAGCGTGATTTGAACTTGGTGCGTTGGGTTTGTGAAACGGACGCTTCACCCCTAAGCCACGCAGAACCGTATTTGTCCGAAACTAATTACTAATCGTACAATATATAGTCATGTGATATTGGTATTTCAGCCCAAACAACAAATGTATGTTAGTGATATTACTGAGAAACAGAAAGCGTAATTTAGCTTAGACTCCAAAGAAATAAATTACAAGGAAACACACATTTTCAGTTAGCTTAAGTCCTTCTGTAATAGAAATAAATTAACGGCAAACAGGAAACATGTAAATAAATTATTGCTAAATATACAAAACACAATTATAGAGTAGGTATACATTTTTGAGCTAAGAGTGTGCCACGATTCTAGCAAAAAAAAACAACCTCACCAAAAGTAGATTAAGCTAACGACGCAGGGCCGCTTAAATGCAAATTAAAGAAACCAACACGTTATGTATAAAACTAGCATTGTAAAATGTAAAATACAAATATTTACTACCTTTATCAAATCATGTGATCATACACGCATTTATACGTTGAGTAAGAATCTATATATAGTCCGGGAAAGGAATAATACAAAATAAGAGAGAAAAAAGTTGGCACATAAATAAACCAGAATGAACTGGTTCAGTGAAGCTTAGGTAACATATTGTAATACGCAAGAGAGGGCTAAACATGCGGACATGTGAATGAGAGTAAGAGATAGAGAGAGAGAGAGAGAGAGAGAGAGAGAAGAAGAAGACTAAGAGAGAGAGAGAGAGAGAGAGAGTAGTTAGAAGGATAGAAGAAGTAGTACAAGCACAAGTAGAACAGACAGGAAGTGACGGAAGGACATTTAGGGTGTACGCCAATATCCGAATAAATGAAAATAAATAAACTCATGTAATTGACAATGTTAAACCATGGCTATCTATAGTTTAGACTTTAGATGGTCATGGTTAAACCGTCGTTTAGGATATTAGAATAACCGGGTGGAGAATGTAAAGGTTGTCCCAAAGCAGTGTAAGTTTTCTTGAATAAAGTGTCAGAGACTTCATTTTCTACGAAGTTGTTGTTGTTGCTGTTGTTGTGAGTTCCCACATCTTGGAGGTTTACATTGTTATGCACCTGAAAATGACATTTAGTGATCGGTTGCAGTAGCTTTCCACACATCCCGATCGTTCTGATGAAAGTGGAGCGGTGCCCTCCCGGCGGTTGTGCTATGCTTGGTGCCATCTGCGTATCACTACTACTGCAGGGATAACATCGCTTTCGCACTTTGTTAATCAGACTAGCAAGACCAGGTCGTTTCAAGGAAGGACTACGTGGAAGTCGAGGTGAGGTATATTTTGCTAGACCCTGACAACATGTCTGCTCAGTATGTGCTCGCCTTCGCTGCCGTGTCATTTTTAATTGCAAGTTAGGTACCAATTTACAGATGCATAGATCGAATTTAAGTAAGGTTCAGTTCAGTTCATCCCGAAACCCATCAGGTCGTTGGGGCACACATGAAGACACTCCCAAAATCCCGCGCCATCCCTCTCTGTCTGTCGCCGCCTGTCGTATCTCACCGGGACGAAGGCCTGACCACTCAGTGATGTTGTTCACCAATCCTTTCCTTGGACGTCCTCGTCCTCTCTGTCCCGATACGGAACTAAGGAGTATCGAGTTGGTAATTCCGGTCGACCTCGCGACGTGCCCGCACCAGGCCATATTTCGTCTTTTGATAGCTGTGAACAGATCTTCAACAGGACCAATACCGTCAATGCAGATACATGGGCAAAAAAAGAGACGATTGTAGAAGAGAATAGCTGCCTTTGAAATATGGATATATTGAAGAATAAAGTACATCGCTTAGAAAGGAAAGATAACAAATAAAGAAGACATGTGGAGATTGCGGATGCAGTGAGAGTTAACAGGCACATTCGGAGTAGGACAGTTAAAACATTTTGGTTACATAAATAGATATATGACTTTGCAGAAAATGAAGTTGGACGGGTGGGGTGCCAACGTGCTAGAGGTTGTTGTTATTTGAGAATGGCCACAATGAGTAGGTTACTCTTTTGTGCGCCCTGAAAAGGACGTTAAGTGGCGGGTTGTAGTAGCTTTCCTTACATCCCGAGCGTGCTGGTGAAGGTGGATCGAAGTCCGCCATGCGGTATGCTGGATCTCGTCGATCCCTCATTTTGTTAGCTAGGCTGCCATGAAAACAACCCGTTTCTAGGGAGGGCTACTAGGAAGCCGAGGTGAGGGTCTTGGCCAATATTTTTGTCTGACCTTGACCAACATGTCTGATCAGTATATTTTGCCTGACCCTGACTAACATGTCTGATAAGTATATTTTGTCTGACCCTGACTAACATGTGTGATCAGTATATATTGCCTGACCAGATATTAGTCTTCCTCCCCGAGTGCTAGATGTAATCAGCGCTATCAGTACTGTATGAGAATAACATGGTAGGTTCTGCCATCAATGCAAGAGATAGAGAATTCAGGAAGCCATTGCAGCAGACCTTCGCTGTAGAGATCACACCTGATTTGAACTGAGATATATTTAATTACATTGTATATTTAAATATATTCCACAATACGTTTGTAGTATTTAACTTAAAATACAAAGTATGAATTGTCATTTTTATTTTTTACAAGAGTTACTTACTTACTCTCCGTGACCAAGCATCAGGTTATACAGCATGCCACTGGTATTCAGTGACATGGATTGTCCTGTCATTTGCTTCCAGCATTTCATGTTTCCTGGAGGTTGGGGCAGGTCATCAGGTGGTTTGGGTCCTGTATTGCGCCGCAGTCACATGTGTCATCATCTGTGTATCCCATATTCTTATTGCATCGTGATACACCAGTTCGTAGTCTGCTCAGCGATTTCCATGTTGTGTATGGTAGAGGATGTCCGGGGGCAGGTTCCTCCAAAGTTCCATTTCTGTGGCCTGCATCAATTCGTGCCATCTCTCGAAACGACGACTTTCAGGATTTGTCTCTATGGGCTGTGTTGATTTCAGGAAACTACGTCTGGGTTTGAGTCGATTGCTCTGTACCTGATGTCAAAACATTGGGTGCCTTGGTACTTGAAAACCATCTATAAAATGGTAAGCACTTCCAAGGTAACTACTGCGCCCTTCGGAATTCTGCGGCCTAGGCTTAATGACAACAACGACTCTGTGTACCTACTTAAATTTTCAGAACTTCGAGCGTCTTAGGCATGGTGCAACGTTGTTACATCTGAGTTATCTAGCAATTCCACTCGGAGTATGCCTTCTTGTTCTTTACATTTTAATTCATTTGTATTTACGGGATAGTCTAGTCAAAGTATTATGACAGGGTGCCTTTAGCCAACATCATCATGGTGCATGTCCTTTGTAGAACGTCGCTCCCATCACAGTCTGCCTGAAAGAAACTCGTTCCCTTGCCAAAACACCAGCTTCCGCCACTGTCATACTCAGGCATTCCTGGATATCTTGGTGCCATCGTCTTCTTGGTCTACCCCTTCCTCTTTTACCTTTTGCCTGACACCATACCTTCCATCACCGTTCTCTCAAGACCGGTGTGTCTCTTGATGTGACCAAAGTATTTGCATTTTCTAGCCAAAATGGAATTTATAAACAAGTTCTCCTCTATGCTCAGCTCTTGCCGAATGTCTACATTTGTTCTTTTCTCTGTCCAGGGTATTCTGAGGATCTTTCTGTAACATTTTGACTCGAAGGATTCTATTCTTTGTCTAGAAGTTTTGGTAATCGTCCATGCTTTACAGCCATAAGCTGCCACAGGAAAAACACAGGCTCTCAAGACTTTTACTTTTATCGTTTTGTTGGTGCCCTGCCATAATTTCTTCAGGCTGTTCAGTCTCTGCATTGCCATAGCTAGTCTTCTTCTGATTTCTTTCGAGCAGTCACCATTTTTGTCAATTCTGGAGCCCAGATATTGAAAATGTGTACCCTGATCTATTTCCTCACCACCTACTGTAAATTTATGCTGACATTGTGTTTTATCGGTGGTCATTATCTTTGTTTTGTTTATGTTTATGAACATATTTTGATCTTTACTATGTCCATTAACGGCTGAATGTAGCTGCTCTAGCCCTTCCGCACTTCTTGATAGTATCACTGTGTCATCTGCGTATCGTAACTCTGGAATCTCGTACCCCCTAATGTTAAATGGGTAGAAACTTTCAATGTTCTCATCTTCTCGTACATTTCTCATTATACATTCCGCATATATGTTGTACAGATAAGGTGAGAGGATACATCCCTATCGGACTCCCTTATCTACTGCAAACCAATCTGATGTTTGCCCATTTACTCGGACAGCGGCTTGTTGATCTTGGTATAATGTTTCAATGAGATGGACTATATGCAAAGGAGACCCCATTTCCTTCATGATTCTCCATAGATTTTGATGTTTTACCGTGTCGAAGGCCTTAGTGTAATCAATGAAACATGTGTTTAGCCAACACCAAAGATAAAAGTTTACGTAATCGCTGGCATTGCACCACCAGAAATCAGGAGATGTGTTACTTCAGAAGTTGAAAGGAAAAGGCAGATCAATGATCAGAAACATCCCTTGTACGGAAATATTCCAGAACAGGCACGACTGAAATCAAGGAACAGTTTTCTTCATAGAGACCAGCAACCTGATAAAAACCGTACACAAAAATGACTTCAAAGATATAGAAAGAGATGGATGGAGATCAAAGAAGAACATGTGACAGGACAGACTATGCCATTCACTGTGTGTGGAGCCCTGAACAGATTACAAACGGGAGTGTCCAAGTGCAGATCAAACTTGAAACAAATGGGGATATCCAGACGGTGATGTCTGCAAATGCGGATCTATCCATGACAACGAACACCTGTATAACTGCACAAGAAAGCAAGGACCATGTACTGTGGCGGACGTCATGGCAGCAAATGATAGAGCTTCCACGGCGGCTGATTTATGGTTCAATACGTTGTGAGGTTGTCGGACACGGAAACAAGTTAAAGTATGTACATGAAAGTCTTAGAAAAAATGGGTGTAACTTGTTGATACTGTTTAATACAATTATTGACATAAACGTAATTATGGCTAAACCATTTCATCACATTTTTAGTTTGGGATAGGTCAAGTGGATTAATGTTATTATGTTTGTTACTGAAACCAATGCAAAACTGACATCGACTTTTGTTGTGGTATCATCTGGCACTGGTGTTCAGTTATACTGCATCCTCATCGTATCACGTGTTTGCTGCTATACTTTTTGTTTAGGAGAGTTTCAAATAAATGGGCGTGTTGCTAGATATCGCGAAACAAACTACGGGTTAGATCAGAAATTACCTCGACAAACGTAGGCACGTTTAATAGACACGAAATCAATGGCCAGCTTTAGGAAGGAAATAAATATGGTTGATTGTGAGGTTGAACTGTTCAATTGAGCCTGAGCCATACCGTCAGATTTATGAAAGAATTAAATATGATTCAGAGTTTAAACTGCACAAATTGAGGCCTGAGCCAGACTGCTAGTTTTATAACAAATATAAATCGATGTCTTTGTTTCAGAGTTTAAACTGTACACATTGAGGCCTGAGCCAGACTGCTAGTCTTATTAAAGAGCTACTTGTGATTGAGAGTTTAAAGTGTACAAATTGAGGACTGAGCCAGACTGCTAGTTTTATAACAAATAGAAATCGATGTCTTTGTTTCAGAGTTCAAACTGTACAAACTGCGATCGGGAAAAGACCGCTAGTTTTATTAAAGAAATAGATGTCCTTGTGTGGGAGTTTAAACTGTACGCAATGATGCCCGAGTCAGACACTAGTTTTATTAAGGAAACAAATGTTGTGTGATATTTTAAACTCTGTGAATTAACGGTTGAGTCAGACAGCCAGCGGTTATTTGAGAGTTTAAACTGCATCAAATGATGCATGGATCATACAGTTAGTTTTAAAAAGGAAATAAATGTGATTGAAAGTTTGAAGTGTACAGGTCTGAGACAGATAGCTGGGTTTATTAAAGATGCACATGTCGATGTTCTGAACACCCTTGTTCAGTGGTTAGTGCACTGCCTGCCCGGCCGATCGGTCTAGGTTCCATTCACAAATTTTCTGGTGTATTTCATCAGACGGCTTTTGGGTTCACACAGTCTAATAATATTGGGTACCAGAGCAAATCTAAAAAGTAAACAAGGCTAGCGTGATGGTGACCCCACCATCTCCAGTGTACTGTTTGTAAAGTGAATACGAGCGTTACGCTATATTTCTAATATACCACAGGACGTGTAAACGGAATAAATTCAAGCCGATTCTGAACATAGAAGACATGAACACTTTCTTCAGTTTCTTGAAATGTAACGATTTGAAATAGTAGATGACGACGACCGATATTTCACAATGGTAAAGTTTGTACATGTCATATCGTACGCTATACAACAAGCATTCAATGCCTGCAATTAATTACGGGAGAATGTGATTAGCGTAGCGATAGAGCGCTCATATTAAGTGGTAACGATACCGGTTTCAACTCTCGTTATCCGCACGCTTAAATCCCATACACAATACATTATTTCGTAACATTATGTCCAACATATACAATACATCATTCAGCTAACATTATATCCAACATATACAATACATCATTCCGCTAATATTATATCCAACAACTGTGCCAGCAGTCCGCACCAAAAAGGGTAGTGGTACAGTGGGTCCCATCACACTGCAACATCCAAGGCAACGAGGAGGCAGACAGTCTGGCAAAAGAAGGTGCAAGACTACCACAAACAGATACTAGTATGACGAACGAAGAGTCAAAACGGTTTATCAAAGCCAGATACATGACCAAATGGGAAACCGAACATACTGGTTACACCAAAAACGATGCCTATTACCAGTTGAACCGAAGAGAGCAGGTCGTTGTCTTCAGACTTTGCACTGGCCACAATAGACTGAGGTACCACCTATTCAACAAATTGAAGATAGGTGGTACCGACGAATGCCCGTGCGGTACCGGTAAAATGACCGCTGAACATCTGCTGCAGAACTGCCCGATATACGAGGATCAGAGAGAGCAGATGTGGCCATCACCAGTGGAACTGCAAGACAAGCTCTATGGCAGCGGCGACAGCCTCATGATGACCGCCGCTTTTTTCGAAAAAATAATGGTTACTGTCTGACTGCGTACGAAGAAGATATCCAACAAATACAACACATCACCCCGCTAACATTGTATCCAACATACAATACATCAATTCGCTAACATTATATCTAATATATGCAAAACATTATTCCGCTAACATTAAGTCAAACATAGACAATATATTAAACAACGCAACAAAACAAAGACATAACGAATTGTACTCTTTCTTTAACATGAAATGTTTCATTTCGTTGAACATACAATATACCACTGTATCCCGGAAGACTCATAGGTAGTCGATTTCTTCCAGCAAATCGGAAATGTATGCCGAACATTGTCAAAAGCCCCTTTTTGCAGGCCTTCACATAGGTCAAGAGATGCGTATGCGCTTTCATTTTTGGCAACCAGTAACCTGAACAATAAAGAAGTGCGAAAATAGTGATACAAGACTAGTAGTATATTTCACATGTTGAAATTTAACACAATAACGGTTTTAACAAAGAAAAAAACGTTTAAATATCTTGTAATAATCGTTCCTATTTTATTTATCATGCGATTTGGAGCAAAGCAAGCCCTTTCAAACGATTATGTTCATCTGGGGTAGTTGTCTCGCCGCCGCGATTCAATTTCAACCAGTGTTCGTAAAGCGATCTCAGTCCCGCCAGGCGGAGCGATAGCGCGGGCTTGCGGAAAACGCTCGCTTGCCTTTCCCCGTAGAGCTATTGGGGTGCGGTTTGTTTTGGCGTCTCCTCCACCGAGGTGCGCTTCTCTGGTCCGTATCGAGAAACGTCAGTCCGTGGTGATTTATCTAAGGCTTATAGCAGAGCTCGACAGTTCGTCTCGCTGGTGGTCAGACTCTCGCAAAGAGCTTGTGACCGGCAAATGGAAAGCAGGAATCGTGCCTCAAGGCCCTGTGTTCTCCCGGGGACCAACCCTCGGGAGAAGGGCAGGCCGGCAGGCCAAATTGTCTCTAGCTAGTCCCAGTGAAATTCATCACCGAGGTCGTTGGGATCCGTTCTGCACAGAGCGTTGCCATCCCTCCTCGAGCGAGCCCGGTCGGTGGGTCGGTCGGTCGTCTGGTGCGTGTAGGGGCCCCTGTCAGGCGGTCCTAGGTCGACGGAGTGAGGGACGGGTGGAACAACCGTCCGTCCGTTCCGTCAGTCGGTCCCTGCGGCCGTCCCAGTGAGGCTTTTTACACACCCGTTGGTTTTCGGAACTGGAGGTAATGATTAACAGAGACAAACGGGGGCATTCGTATTGCGGCGTTAGAGGTGAAATTCTTGGATCGCTGCAAGACAAGCTACTGCGAAAGCATTTGTCAAGAATGTTTTCATTAATCAAGAACGAAAGTCAGAGGCGCGAAGACGATCAGAAACCGTCGTAGTTCTGACCATAAACGATGCCGACTAGCGATCCGCAGGAGTTGCTTCGATGACTATGCGGGCAGCTTCCGGGAAACCAAAGTGTTTGGGTTCCGGGGGAAGTATGGTTGCAAAGCTGAAACTTAAAGGAATGGACGCAAGGGCACCACCAGGAGTGGAGCCTGCGGCTTAAGTTGACTCAACACGGTCAACACTGAAATGACTGACATGGAGAGAGCACTTTCCTTGGGTCCAATATGGAACGGGTGCTGGATTTGGATGCTTATAAATCTGGGGTTATGCCCTCTGTGGCTCGGTTGGTCTGCATTCAGTGTTTGATAAAGCAATTGACGGAAGAGCATTACCAGGAGTGGAGCCTGCGGCTTAAATTGACTTAACTCGCCAATACTGTAGAATGACTGTCAAATTGAGAGCACTTCCGTTGGGTCCAATAGTGAATGTGTGCTGGTATTAGACCCACGGAAGACAGGACAGTCATTGACAAAACTAAAAAGCCCTATATTCATACGTCCGGTCTAATACTGAATGGGTGCTGGAAATAGACCCTCGGAAGACAGGTCAGTTTTACCCTACTAATGACAGGGCGTTGCTACGGTAATCCTGCTTAACTCGAGAGGAGCCGCAGACATTTGGTTCACGTTCTAGGCTGATAAGCCATCGGCGCGAGGCTACAAGGTGAGGGATTACGGCCGAACGCCTCTAAGCCAAAATCCCGCGCAAAAGCTTAGCACGATTGCAAGGGGAGGCTTCGACATGGTGGGGACCTGGGGTCCAGCCCCGCCCGGTCGAGCCGCAGAATGAGGTCTCTGCCGTCCGCCGATCAAAGCGGGCGGGAAGCTACTCAATATTCACCCCATACGGCGATGAGGTATGAAACCATTTGTAGAAGACTTAGTTCTCGGTCGGGGTGCTCTAAGCAGTAGATCAGCTACCTCACTGCGAACTGCTGAGACTCAACCCTTGACCATGAGATATGTCCGCACCAGGCGAACAACATCTCCGTGCAATGACCAGGCTTGTCCCCTGGTCAAATGCACTATTTCGAGAGGAATCACAGGTCGCTGACATTTGGTCTACGTGCTTGGCTGATAAGCTACCATCTGAGGGACTACGGCCGAACGCCTCTAAGCCAGAATCCCGCCCTTAATCTCAGCACCGCTGTGATGGGAGGCTACGACATGGCTGGGATTTGCGTCTCAGCACGGTCCGGTCGAGCCGCAGGAATGCACCTGGTAAAATGCACTCCTTCCTCACTCTTTGCCTCTGTCTGCTATCAGTGATTCCAATAGACGCAGAAGAGATGCAGTCCAGCGGACATTGCACCTCCTGCCCTATGGTGACAATCTCCCGGGTGGCGGGGAATGCTAGGCGTACCATCACTGCAGATGAGCCGAGAAAATAAAGCGAGCAAAAAGATACCTCACTCATATGCATAGGCTACGTTTCTGGCAGGAAGTGACGATCCTGGGAAAAAGTCACACTGGACTGCCTCTCTTCCGGGATAGTACAAACTAGTACATAGTCCATCATATCATTGCCAAACCCTATAGACACGAGTAGGGAAGACTCGATAGTCCTGCAAGACAACTTCCTAAGAGAGACAACTCTGACCAAAAACAACTGCTGCCTTGCAGTTGGGCTGGGGACAGCCAAAGGCTAAGGAGGGCAACCCTACAGAAACGCCTGTTGAAATCGGATGCACTGAGCCACAGGCTAACAAATTAAAACAGTGCAACGTAAATATCGCTGTAAACAGCGTACGATGAAGAAGAAGAATTGATTATGTTCTAAAGTTGAACTAGGTAGTAATTATTTACACGTTCCACTGCATTGATTTGCCGTTCACTCGAAGCTTCTGATGCGGGTAAACTCTGACCAATCATCAATGCGACATTGGCATTAGGAAAAATTAGAGTTCAAAGTTGAAATATTATTAGAAGCGATTTGTTTGGCTTGCAATTCAGTTTCAAATAAACTGAATGTGTTCATTTCAGGACAATTACCAAATAGATCCAATGATTTACCTTTTGCATGCTTCCTGAAATATGGAGGAGAACACAGGTACATACTTTCGTAAATGGTTGCCTGCACCAAATACAAGAGTGGAAATGGTACGCCAAAATAACCAACGTGGAGCTGATGGGGAAAACGGGACAAATACCAGTGGAGCATGGAGCGATGTTGGAGCAAGATGGCGCCGGGCATGGCCGCAGTCGATTTCCCTCTTGATAAAACGGTGTTTTGTTTGTGTTTTCTATGATAACTCTCGGACTATTAACGTGATTCCTGGATGTAAATGTGCCGACTTGTGAAATAAGAATACAAATGTGAAAGAAGTTATGCGACGAAGTATATAACAATGTATTTTTAGTCGTGAAAGGAAGGCTTAATGTGTACAGTTTCGACGGGACAAAGAGTGGCCGAAACTTGAACCGGTCAAAAGCTAGTGTCGCTCCGTACTGTATCGTGACCTAGATAACGAAGCATGAACACTGAAACGAAGGAGGTCATCCTGACCCCGTCAAATAGACGGTATTTCAGAAAGGAGCTCATCGCACATCGATCAGCACACTACGTCCCTTCAAACTCAGATCTACATCTGTTGCGTGTGCTGAAAATACACTTAACCGAGGTGGCATCGGAACTAACAAGTATACAATCAAGGCGAAAGACCAGAGGAAAGAGAGATGGAAGAAGAATACACTCACAAATGCACTCAGAAACAGATACCTCAAAGCTCCACCCCAGCGATAAAAGAGAAGTGAAGGGCTACCGAGAAAATGATACACACGCAGACACCATACTTTCTGCATCCGAACCCTTCACTAGAAGTCTTGCCTCTAGAACATGTTGAGTCCGGACGAGAGAGTGAGGAAGATACTGCGCACATCTCCCTCACTATAAACACATTGCGCAACTCACGACATCACCCTACAGATCACACCCTGACTAGCAACTTGCAACTGGCAGGGCCACCAAACTGTAGCGGCGAAACAGGCAGAAAACGATCACGAAAACTACGCATCACGCTTGCAAGATGGAATGTCGGCACGCTACTGGACAACGCCAAAGCAAACAGACCCGAACGACGGACAGCACTGATCGCCAGGGAACTGGCTAGATACAACATCTGCATAGCTGCCCTGAGCGAGACACGACTGACAGAGGAAGGGCAGAACACGGAAGAAGGCGCTGGTTATACTTTCTTCTAGAGCGCAGCAAAGAAGAACGCCGCGAAGCTGGAGTTGCCTTTGCCATCAAAACCAACATGGTCGACAAGCTCACAAGCATGCCCAGAGGAATTAATGACCGCCTGATTACACTCCGTCTCCCCCTAATAGGAGGGCGCCATGCAACACTTATCAGTGCATACGCACCCACAATGACAAATCCTCAGGAAACAAAAGATAAGTTTTATGAGGACCTTGAGGCGCTCATCGCTTCAGTCCCCAAATATGACAAACTGGTCATCCTCTGTGATTTTAACGCTAGGGTTGGCACAGAGCATACAGCCTGGGAGATATGGTATCGGAAAATGCAGTAGTAACGGACTGCTCCTTCTGAGGACATATGCCGCAAATGAACTACGCATTACAAACATAGCTTTCCGACTTCCAGTATGAAATAGAACCACATGGATGCACCCAAGGTCTGGCCACTGGCACCTCATTGACTACATTATCATCAGACGTAGGGATCGAGTGGATGCTATGGTAACGAAGAGCATGTGTGGTGCAGAATGTTGGACCGACCATCGACTTGTCATTGCCAAGCTAAACTGCAAGATCCAGCCCAAAATGCGCTCCAAGGAAAGAAACCACCGAAGAGGCTAAATGTCTCTCAGCTGAAATACGAACCTACGAGAGGTGGCTTCCAGGAAGAGCTTGAGGGCAGACTATCTGAGCTTCGTTTTGAAAAGAACGACATCGAAGAAAACTGGGCACCATTGAGAAACACATTCTACGATACAGCTGTTAAACATATTGGCCCACTCACGCGCAAGTATAAGGACTGGTTTGATGAGAACGATCTGGAAATACGGGGCCTTCTCGATGCAAAACATGTAGCGCACAGGAAATACCAGAGGGACACACCATCTCCGGCAGAAAAATTGCAATACTGCTCGCAAGGCTATCCAGACCAGGCTTAGAAAGATGCAAGACTCCTGGCTCAGCAAAAGAGCTGATGAAATTGAGATGTTCGCGGAGTGTCATGACACCAAACGGTTTTACGAGGCACTGAAAGCTCTCTACGGCCCGCAGCCCTCTAGTAATACTCCAGTTCGCAGTGCGGATGGGGCACTGCTAACAGATAAGGTTAAGATTTTAGACAGATGGGCAGACCACTTCTGCAAAATACTAACCCACCCATCGTCCATAAATGAAGAGGCCATCGGGCGAATGCCGCAGGTGGAACTGAACCTGGCGTTGGAT
The DNA here is from genome assembly GCA_036924085.1 of Ariolimax columbianus. Lineage (NCBI taxonomy): Eukaryota > Metazoa > Mollusca > Gastropoda > Stylommatophora > Arionidae > Ariolimax > Ariolimax columbianus. The sequence goes on from JAVGWX010000017.1 coordinate 33,321,136, forward strand.
GAGGTCATCACTGAGGAGGAAGCCGACAGGGCAACCAGTTCACTATCTATAGGTAAAGCCCCAGGTGCTGTTACAATACCAGCAGAGGTATATAAGACAGCTGGCCCATCCCTCACCAAAAGGATCACTGAACTCTTCTGTCACGTGTGGGCTGAAGGAAAAATTCCGCAGGAGCTAAAGGACGCCTTAATCGTTCACCTGTACAAAAGAAAAGGCAACCGTCTGGAATGCGACAATCATCATGAAATATCGCTACTCTCCGTAACAGGCAAGATCCTAGCGCGCTTACTGCTAAACAGGCTCAATAAACACCTTGAACAAAGCCACCGACTCCCAGAAAGCCAATGTGGATTCAGAGCCGGAAGAGGAACAGTGGACATGATTTTTGCCGCTCGCCAAGAACAAGAGAAGTGTCGGGAACAAAATCAGGCCTTGTACACCACATTTGATTTGACAAAGGCATTAGATTCAGGAAACAAAGGAGGGCTGTGGATGATAATGTCCAAGTTTGGCTGACTCAACAATCTTCTAACCATGGTGAAATAGCTACACGAAGACATGTGTGCTCGTGTACTGGACAGCCAACCTCTAAGACCGGTTCTCTGCCGCATGCGAAAATTTTGGCCTGACCATAATGCCAAAAAAACAGAGGTCATGTACCAACCCGCACCAGGCATGCCGTACACAAAACCAGAGACTACAGTCAGCGGGCAGACGCTAAATGCCGTAGACAAATTTACATATCTGGGCAGCATGCTGTCAAGATCTGTCAGCCTTGACCATGAGGTGGCAAGCAGAATAGCAAAGGCCAACACAGCCTTTGGTAGAATGCGCTCGATGGTCTGGGCACATCATGCCATCAGCATCAAGACCAAACTCAAAGTCTACCGTGCAACCATCATTCCAACCCAACTATACGCTTCCGAAAGCTGGACTGTATACTCTGGACATGCAAGGAGGTTAAACCACTTCCACACAGGTTGCCTGAGGCGAATATTCCACATCCGATGGCAAGATCGTGTCACTGACATCGAGGTTCTCTCGAGGGCTAATATGCCCAGTATTTATGCTATGCTAGAAAAAGCACGACTAGGATGGGCCGGACACCTCGTCCGTATGTCAGACGAGCGGCTCCCAAAAAAGCTTCCCTACGGCGAGCTAAGAGAGGGATGGCGCGAGAGAGGGCGCCCAAAGAAACGTTTTAAAGACGGTCTGAAGGACTCACTGAACAGTTGCTAGATAGACATTGACACCTGGGAATGTCTTACGCAAAACATATCTGACTGGAGAAGCGCAGTCAAATCGGGTGTAACTACCGGCGAAGACGACCGTATTGTGAAAGCCCAGAGCAGACGCAAGACCCGGAAATCCCGAACAGCGGGAACACCATCACCTTCTACAAACCTCGTGTGCCCGATATGTAGCAGATGTTTTCGTGCCCGCATTGGCCTGTTCAGCCACATGCGCACCCACACCCAACAGGGATATCTGTGACAAGGATGATGTCGGCGGTCCTCATCGACAACGATGGATAGCTATTATGAGACACGGAGGAGTCGATGTCGATGGATAGGCTACAGATTACGGAAACCAGCGGATAACATTACCAGACAAACTCTGTTCTGGAATCTACAGGGCAAAAGAAGTAGAGGAAAACCGAGACACTCACGGACGAGGCAACTGGAAGCAAATGTAAAGGCAGGAAACACGACGTGGACATATTTTGCTCAGATGGCTCATAATATGAAGACTTGGCGAGTATGTGTTGAGGACCTAAGCTCCATAGGGAGCCGACATGTTTTTGATTAATTAATTGATGCTTCCTTTGGAATCGTTCTGCCCATGAAAGTATTATTCATGTCATTCAATTTCCAGAAAAACTCAAAACATTATTTTGAGTCACTCAAACTGTTTTCTAGGATCTGATATTATTGAAACAGCTGTAAGCAAAGAAGTAATTTAATCTTTAATGTCGTTCAACATGAGAATTATTACACTGTTTGAGACAGCAGGTAAACTGAGATGATGTAACAAAATTCTGACTTGCCTTCCAATTTGGCCTTATTCAAGCTCGCATCCCGCTGTTCACGAACCTCCTGAATGTCACCAGTGAGGCGTTTAATGTTGTCCGTTTGAATACCGAGCGTTACGTTACGTGTTTCAATCATTAGGTTAGTCAGATTGATTATTAAAACAACTTTACATTATGACATGTATGTCTGGGTAGAAGTAGGTTCAATTCGAGCCTGTACAGTTTTTGTAGTAGCAGCAGCAGCAGCAAAAGCAGTGGTAGTAGTAGTAGTAGTAGTAGTAGTAGTAGTAATAGTAGTAGTAGTAGTAGTAATAGTATTAGCCGCACCATCAATAATAGTAGTAGTAGTAGTAGTCGTAGCAGTAGTAGTAGTAGTAGTAGTAGTAGTAGTGGTAGCAGTAGTAGCATTAGTAATAGTAATAGCAGCAGTATTAGTAGTTAATGTAGAAGTAGCAGCAGCAGCAGTAGTAGCAGTAGTAGTAGTAGTACTAGTAGTGGTAGTAGCAGCAGTATTAGTAGTAGTAGTAGTAGTAGTAGTAGTAGTAGTAGTAGTAGTAGTAGTAGTAGTAGTAGTAGTAGTAGCAGCAGTAGTAGTAGTAGGAAGTCAAAGTCCCCGCGCAGAAAGAAAAATAATAACATCAAGGATCTACTAAAGAATTTTCTTCCACGAAATGATTTCGGAAGTAATACTAGCCAAGAAATAATTATATATTGATTTATCAACAGATATAGCTATATTTGCTGACTGACATCCATGCCACATAGTATCCTACGTAGGATGTGGAACTCTCATGTGATGATTCTCTGTCTGTCAACTTCCTCCAGCCTGTGCAGATGCTTAAACCTGTTCTATTGGCCAGCAGTGATGCATTTATTGAACATGAATCAGGACACACCATTTCAGAGATTGTTTTATTAACTATACTCTTATCATAACATGTCTCTAGTTCACGGGTAGAATGTTTGTTAGCAGACGAGTACAAAAGGAATTATTTTCAGCTTCATGTGGAATCGTGTTTTAAATTTTAAAAGGTGGAGTTTTGAGAAAGGACTTGTCAATAACTCTGAGAGTTCAAAATGCATTAGTGTATGGCTTGGCTTCGTTTGTTCTGAATCTCCCACTACCAAGCCCTAAAAACAGCAAGTAGCAGAATGTAGTTCAGAAAACGGAATGCGTTGTATCGTAGTTCACAGCTTAACTGCATTAGTATATAAGCTGACAGCAGCCAGATACTGAAACTTTCTGCTTGGATTAGGACCAGCCAACCATAGTTAAACAAGGCCCTATACCGGACGTCTATGGACACAGGCTGTGCTAGTCACTATCACTAGAGTAGCATGGCCAAGGAATAGTGATCACAGTGAAACAGAAAACCGGTACTAAAAGAAGGCAGTTTAAATCGAATATGTCGTGCCGAATGGCGTAGATGTCGCAGCCTCGCTGCAAACTACAACACAATGTCACAACGTCTTTTTCAGGACAAAGTAGAAGAAAATCAATTTGTTGGCAACTATAACCAAATTAAGAGATAACATAAAAAGCGTAAATTTGAAGCCCCTTGAGAATGTGAGGGCAGCATTATTCCAACAAATCCATCTCCCACCCCAACTAAAGATGATCTGTCTCATTGGAAAATCCCCCAATTATTGAATATTCAGTTTGCGTGTAGTGTTGTCATTTAACATAAGGTTTCTTTCACAGCACACTTTCAGAGTTCAAACCATTTACCGGCATGCCACTGTCGATCCAGTTGTAGTGCAGTGCCTGCTTACAAATTTAACTGATAATGGTGCCGGTTATGGCATTCATAACTTCTCTTTCTAGCAAAAAATAGCTACGCTGGGTTTTCATTAATGGCTACCCACCTTGGAATACCTGGAATCTACGTTTTCCAAACATGCAGGTCATGTATGACGTAACCGTATGTAGTACGTTCTTTATTTTTCAATGTTTGAAGTAAACATTTGACGTCAAGTTTTCGGCTCTCTATGCTTTGGGAAAGGTTGATTGCGTAGTTGGTATGAATTGTATTACATTTCAGAATGTTTGCCAGGGCAGCGAATTACATTCTACGCGTATAGATTTTCAACTGGCAATGGTTCTTTTCGTGCACATGAACATGAACATGTGATTTCCGAGTTTTCCACCAATCTCCATTATGACTAGACGCTGATCTAATCTCCCTTGAGACTGAGAAACGCTTTAAAGTTGTTTAATTTGAAACCTCACCGTTTCTGATTTTCGTTTCTTGAGAAGCAAGCAAATTTACCTCTCAACTAAATTGTTGTTCATTGTCCACAATGAGTAAATTTACCCTTTTGTGCGCCCTGAAAACGACGTAAAGTGGCGGGTTGTAGTAGCTTTCCTAACATCCCGAGTATGCTCAAAAAGGTGGACCATGGTCCTTCATGCGGTTGTGTTATATTTGGCTTCAACTGCGTGGCGCTAACTACTACTGGGATCACATCGATTCACATCTCGTCAACCAGCCTGCCTTGAAAACAGCCTGTTTCGAGGGAACGCTACATACAAGAAAGATTGTGGTCTTGGTCAGTGTTTTGACCCCGACGCGACCTATTGCATGCACGTAATATCTAACATAATTAAAGCCAGCCAGGAAAGGAACCATCCCGCCTGATTAACAAAGTATTGTCTCAAACAATAAAGCGTTAATACTTCATCATCGACAGCGAGGACCGGAGAATCAGCCTGGCTGACGAGATGTGAATCGACGTGATCCCCGTAGTAATGAGCGCCACGCAGATGAAGCCATACATTACACAGCCGCCTTGAGGACCACGGTCCACCTTCATCAGCATGCTCGGGATAGAAACGCTACTACAACCTACCACTTAGCGTCATTTTCAGGGCTCACAAAAAAGCATACTTACTCAATGTGGACAATAAGCAACAATGTAGTTACGAGGTACATTTTATGCCAACTAGGCAATCAACCTTTCCCAAGCCTAGAAAGTCGCAGGAAGTAAACATTGCAAAATAAAGAACGTGCTACATACGGTACGGCATGCATGACCTGCTTGTTTGAAAACTTAAATTCCATATATTCCAAGGTGGGTGAGTCATTATAGACAACCCAGTTAACTATTTTCTGCTAGAAGGAGAAGTTATGAATGCCATAATCTGCAGCATTTTCAGTTACATTTTTGTCCAAAAGAAATTTTACATTTTGAACTTAAAGTCTTTATACTGGTTTTGCGATGTTTATAGACAACCATTTTCCATAAAAAAATGGTTATGTCAAAATGAATCAGCCAGACTGCTCAGCTTTAAAACAACATAACGTACAAAAACGATATAGAGTGGAAGTGAAGAACATATATGAAAGTCTCCTAATGGAAGGTACAGAACAGAATGCTAGTGCACATTCGCAAGAGAAAATCGATGTTCCGTGTGAATGCTTAAAAAACATCATTATGAAAGCAAAATGCATTCTACCAAATAAAGAAGTACATCCAAAACAAATATGAATGACTGAGAACATTCTAAAACTTATGGAACGCCGGAAACAAGAAAAAAACAACTCAAATAATTATAACATGATTGATAGAAAATTAGATCAATGTGCAGAAAGACTAAAGAAAAATGATTGAAGGAGATAATATACAAATATAGAAGCTATGAGCCCAAAACACAACACTAGAGAGGAAATAAAAAATATGTCAGGACGACAAAAGGCCCGAAAAGGTGTGGTTAGTATTAACGACAAAGAAGGAGATATGTGGTTTGACACAACAGTGATAACACAACGATGGACGGAATGTGTGGATGCTCTCTTTCATGATGAAAGACGCAGTAAACCTGAAATAAAATATACAGCAGGACCGTAAATTTTAAAATCAGAAGTTGAAAAGGCTGTTAGAATATTGAAGTCTGCCGAAGACGGATGTATCGGACCGAAAGGTGCAAATATCTCAGTCAAGCTGTAAACTAGCGACACAACGCATGCCGTTCTCCGGACTACATCCTGCTACTTGCAAAACTCTGTTCAGGGCTTAGTAGCGGGAGATTGAGAACGAACGTAGAAGAAGAAGAAGAAGAAGAATATTGAAGAAAAGGAAAGGTGCTGGACCAGATGCCATTGCCACAGTAATGATAGAAGCACTGAAAGAATTTGGTGTTGATCGAACAACAGATCTTTGATATATATGCAGTAGGTCATATTTCACAAGACCTAACAATTTCTGAGTTCATAATGTTGCCTAAGAAGACCAAAGCAATATACAAGTATTATCTTGTATTGCGCGGATTTTTGGATTATAAGTTTGATGAGCCATGTTACCAAAATACTTCTTACAATCGTACAGGAAAGAATTGAAGGAAAGATTAACCAAGAAGTCAGCGAGGAGCAGTTTGGTTTCAAGCAGAACAGCGGAACAAGAGTAGGGATTTCCTGTATGAGAATTATTGTAGAAAAATACATGGAGATGCAAAAGGACATATATGCTTGCTTCATTGATTACACTAACACATTTGATAACGTGAAGCATGAACAGTTGATATGATGACTGGAGGATTTCAATCCGGACGGAAAGGATATCAAACGTTTCACAAACTTGCATTAGAATCAATCAGTATGTTTGAGAACTAGAGAGGGGTGTGTGCTCTCCCCTTGCTTGTAAAATGTATATATATACATAACATATTTCCAAAGACATAGTTGACATGCCTGAATTGAATATAGGAGGACGTAGCATCAATAATATCAGATACGCTGATGGTACAATCTAAGTGTCATAGGATCCAGTACATCTGCAGAACTTAATGGATAAGATAACCAGCAAAAGTCAGCATTTTGGGTCGGAAATCAACATCAACAAGAGTAAAGTTATGGTGTTCCCCAAAACGAAAGAAAGTCCAAAAGCTTTCATCCACATAAATGGATACATTCTGTAACAAGTGTCAATCTATGCATATATTGGTCAACTAATTTCAGTTGATGTTAATGCGATTAAAAGAATTGCAATGGCCAAATGTACCAAAAATACATTAAACAGCATGAGAGATACATGAGAGATACATGAGAGATACATGAGAGATACATGAGAGATACATGAGAGATATATGAGAGATACATGAGAGATACATGAGAGATACATGAGAGATACATGAGAGATACATGAGAGATACATGAGAGATACATGAGAGATACATGAGAGATACATGGGAGATATATGAGAGATACATGAGAGATACATGAGAGATACATGAGAGATACATGAGAGATACATGAGGGATATATGAGAGATACATGAGAGATACACTACTGTCAAAACATATATCTCAGTTCTTAGAGAGATACACTACTGTCAAAACAGATATCTCAGTTCTTAGAGAGATCCACTACTGTCAAAACAGATATCTCAGTTCTTAGAGAGATACACTACTGTCAAAACAGATATCTCAGATCTCAGAAAGATACACTACTGTCAAAACAGATATCTCAGATCTTAGAGAGATACACTACTGTCAAAACAGATATCTGAGATCTTAGAGAGATACACTACTGTCAAAACAGATATCTCAGATCTTAGAGAGATACACTACTGTCAAAACAGATATCTCAGATCTTAGAGAGATACACTACTGTCAAAACAGATATCTCAGTTCTTAGAGAGATACACTACTGTCAAAACAGATATCTCAGTTCTTAGAGAGATACACTACTGTCAAAACAGATATCTCAGATCTTAGAGAGATACACTACTGTCAAAACAGATATCTCAGTTCTTAGAGAGATACACTACTGTCAAAATAGATATCTCAGTTCTTAGAGAGATACACTACTGTCAAAACAGATATCTCAGATCTTAGAGAGATACACTACTGTCCAAACACATATCTCAGATCTTAGAGAGATACACTACTGTCAAAACAGATATCTCAGTTCTTAGAGAGATACACTACTGTCAAAACTGATTTCTCAGTTCTTAGAGAGATACACTACTGTCAAAATAGATATCTCAGTTCTTAGAGAGATACAATACTGTCAAAACAGATATCTCAGTTCTTAGAGAGATACACTACTGTCAAAAAAGATATCTCAGTTCTTAGAGAGATACACTACTGTCAAAACAGATATCTCAGATCTTAGAGAGATACACTACTGTCAAAACAGATATCTCAATTCTTAGAGAGATACACTACTGTCAAAACAGATATCTCAGTTCTTAGAGAGATACACTACTGTCAAAACAGATATCTCAGTTCTTAAAAATGAGAATCATAAAATGCTATGTGCATTCGGTTTAATTGTGTGGAGTAGAAATATGGACCCTGACAAAGACTCAGACGAGTTCCTTGGAAAGATAGGAAAACTAATAATGATGTTCTGGAATAACTCCAGGTGGAACAGACGCACCTGAAGAAAAGACAAAATTAGATATATTGGTCATGTCAAACGCCATGACACTCTGCTAAAAGTTATCTTGGAGGGAAGAGTAGAGGGCAATAGAGCCAAAGGGTGACAGAGATACAATTGAACAGGCAACATCAGGATGTGGTCAGGACACAGTTTGACTGCGTCTACCAGCCTGTCGCGAGACAGAGACAGATGGAGATCATTACCGTCAACCTCCGTTGCGGAGACGGCACTTGATCATGATGATCACCATGAATTGCTAAGGGCGTCAATCACAATTAGTTTAGCCGTGTGCACTTCACCGTCGAAATTTCGTTGTTTTTGTGTCGTTATATTACCAGTCTCAGGTCAGATCAGGTCATCCCGTAATCGGTGAGATCGTTGAGGCACACAACGTTGTCCACGTCAGCTGCCTTCCCTCTTCGCAATGTCTTTACCGCTGCAGTTACCTCTTCCTTCGTTATCAGTTCGTTAACTTCTATAGTTGTTGATGTTATGGGGATTGTTTTCTTGGGTTCGTTTCGACTTTCATAGTTATATAACTCGGAACAGTCCTTTGTCCATCATGCCAGTCTACGTGATGGTAATTATACAAATAAATGCAAGTTCAATATATAACACACAACGATGTATAAAATGCAGTTTATTCGAAAACACATATAACAAGGTATATATACATATATATATATATATATATATATATATATATATATATATATATATATATATATATATATAAAGAGACGGAGAGAGATAAAGGAGGAGGGGATAGAGCGAGAGAAGATGGGGAGAGAGAGAGAGAGAGAGCTTTCATTAGACAGTTCAACAACTTGACATGAGAGGAAATAGGACTGTTGGTGGCTAGTACGATAGGATGCATTATGAAACGTGGTGTTATCACTGAATACATGACAGAAGACACATCTCTGAGACTGAAAAAAAGAAACTATCAAACAACGGTGCGTATTGAACATCATCAATGGAAAAGGCCAGCGGCTCTTAGCCTACCATGAACATTGCGGGACCAACTTTTATTTTCAGACCAAACCGTAACATAAGGTATCGTGTATGCACCCACAATCAATGCACTGGCATCAGCTAGATCTAATTCATGTCAGAAGGTCTTAAGTATGTGCTCCTGACGCGCATTTACCATATTGCAGACACTGACACTGATCATTCTTTGGTTCGCTGTCAAATAAAACTGCAGCCAAACAAGATCCATCACATTAGAAGCAAAAGGGAATCGACGCAAGTAGAATATTGGACCATACGCTAATCAAGAGATTTCATAATGCTATTCAGGATACCCTCAATATCCAACATGATGACACCGCTGTTACAGAGACCTGGCAGCATCTTTTAAATGTCATACCCAATACTGCACTTGCTACATTTGGAAGAAGAACAGTTAAATCAGATGACTGGTTTGCAGAGGAAAGGGAGACTACGACAACCGCCATTGAGACAAAGCGCGCTGCTTTAATTAACTACAAGCAGCTTCCGAATGCAGGTGCTCTGTATAACTTCACGTCCGCCAGAAGCCAGGTGCAACAAACAGCTCGTCGTTGTGTAAATGAGTATTGACTTCAGCTTTGTGAAAACACCCAGACTGCAGCACAAACAGTTAACATCAGACAAATATACGATGATATAAAGAAATCTAGTATCCAATCGAGCACAGCTCAAATTCATCATTGGTGAGAAAATAATAGATGAAGGAAAGCAGGTGGAGAAATGGATTGATCACTATTCTGAGCTCTACTCGTGTGTCAATATAGCCATTTCCACAGCCCTTGACGCTGTCAAAAGTTATCCCAGTATAGATGAGCTTGATATCTAACCATCTATAGAAGATCTGAATTCAGCTATTGATTTCTTGGCCCTGGACAAAGCACCAGGCAGTACGGGATTCCACCTGATTTGATCAAACACGGTAAAGATACACTTTTGCAATCGCTGTATGTGATGTTATGTCAGTGCTCCAAAGAGGACACAACACCTCAAGATATGAAAGATGCACAGATTGTAACATTATACAAAAACAAAGGTGATAGAAGTGACTGTAATAACTATTGATGTATCTCTCTGTTTAGTGTTGTAAACAAAGTCTAATGATTTAAGAGCAGTGCTCTGTCAACTATGCCATAAGTCCGCCCCAAAAAGAGTAGTGGTACAGTGGGTTCCATCTCACTGTAACATCCAAGGCAACGAGGAGGCAGATAGACTGGCAAAAGAAGGTGCAAGACTACCACGACCAGACCCTAGTGTGACCTACGAAGAGTCAAAAAGGCTTATTAGAGCTAGATACATGACCAAATGGTAAACCGAACATACTGGCTACACAAACAACGATGCCTATTACCAGTTGAACAGAAGAGAGCAGGTTGTGGTAATCAGACTGCGCACAGGCCACAGTAGACTGAGGTACCACCTATTCAATAAATTGAAGAAAGGTGGCACTGACGAATGCTCGTGTGGTACCGAGAAAATGACCGCTGAACATTTGCTGCAAAACTGCCCGACATACGAGGATCAGAGAAAGCACACATGGCCATCACCAGTGGCAACACTAGACAAGCTCTATGGCTGTGTCGTTAGCCTCGGGATGACAGCTGCTTTCTTCGAACAAATTCAAGTTGACGTCTGACAGCGTACGAAGAAGAAGAACTTAAAACATTTTTTTTCATTTTTCTTCTTACTGAAATAATAGTCACACATTTGGATGTTGCAGAAGTTAGTCAGATATTACCTTGCCATGTTTCTTATCGTGATTTTGACATCACATCCACATAACGACCATATTCGTTTGAGACCTTTAAGTCTGCTAAATCTTCTTGGCTTTGTCAGCCTTCTGACAATTCGACAACCTTGCCGCCCCTGGTAAATGTACTCTCAGACAGACACCAACAAATCTACAATAAGAAGCTGCTTGAAATCTTAAACACATTCTAAAGATATTTGTCAAGTTTACAGGGTTTTGCTCAACATTTAACAACGTCACTTCTCAGTGTAGTGCTGAATCAAGAATAAGGTCCGTAGTATAAAGATGTGTAAATCAAGAATAAAGTATGGAATATAACGCTGCGTAAATTAATAATAGAGTCTGTAGTTTATAAATGTGTAAATCAAGAATAAAGTATGGAATATAACGCTGCGTAAATTAATAATAGAGTCTGTAGTTTATAAATGTGTAATTCAATAATAAAGTATGTAGTACAAAGATATATAAATTAAGGCAGCCTTTAGTGTATAAACGATCAGGAATATTTGTGTTTTCTTCAGTGTCTACAATAATTAAATACCGGATGTATTGACCTTTACACATCGTCACGTACATTCTAATGCTCATCACAATTGTTAGCTACATCTTCAATCGATCTCGAAAATGTAAAGAATAGCACACAACAATAACTCAAATAGATAACGACCGAAAGGACTACAGAAAAAAATGTGTAGATAAGTTAACAATGTTGCAGTTGTTCTAACAACTTCTGCTAATAAGTCTCACTTCAAATGCTTGCGGGGTGTTATTCAAACCGTAGTTACCTTTGATCGGCGGGACATCGCTTTCATTAGCTGGTAAGAATTTGAATTTCTGCAATAAACTGGCAATATACAAAAACAGCTGCATTTTTGCTAATCCTTCTCCTAGACATGCTCGCTTGCCAAATGAAAATGGGACCCAGTCTTCAGGATGCAACAGACTGCCATCTTTACTAATAAATCTCTCAGGTCGAAACTTGTCAGCATCGTTACCCCAGGCCGCTTGGTCGTGTAGCATCGAGTCCATATTGGCAAGAATGTGAGCTCCTTTTGGTATAACGTATCCTCCAATAGTTAGATCCCTTTTCACTGTTCGAGGTAGAGTCATCGGGAGGACACTTGACAAGCGTTGTACTTCCATTATCACGGCCACCAGGTAGTTCAGCTTAGACTTGTCTTGCATTGTTGGCGTCCTGTCAAGTCCAACCACAACCTCTATCTCACGAATTGCTTTCTCCTGGACTTGTGGGTAGTTGATTAAGTACAACAAAATCCACAAAATCGTATTCGATGTTGTTTCTGTCCCGGCAGCGAATATATCAAAGATACATCTCAGGATATTTTGTTTGTTCAGATGAGTGATTTCTCCAGCCAATTGTTTCTTCTCCATTTTTTGAAGATACCCGGATATGTAGTTTGTTGGATCGCCTCTAATATTTTCATTTTCTTTAACATAAACTTTGGCAAACATGTTAAAAAAATCTTGAAAGTTTTTTTCAATAATTTTAAATTTGAAAACATCACCTGGAAGAAACCGAAGGAGGGGGAAATAATTCAGTAGAGCCGTCCCTTTCATATGGGCAAAATTGTAACCGAGTAGTCTCACCATTTTAGTGAATTGTTCATCGTTATATTCAAACCGCTTTCCAACAATGAGTGAGCACACGGTATTTGAAATGCTGACGTATGTATAGGCGTTGACGTCAACTGGCTCACCCTTGAGACTGTGAAGAAGTGCCATGTAGCAGCTAAGTTCTTCTTGTGTTCGCTCGACAAGGATGTTTTTGCCTAAACCAAATTTTCTTAGAATACTGATAGACGCAGTTCTCTGTTCTTTCCAAATCTCACCATTGCCGTTTACAATTCCTGTACCTGCAGAGTGTAGTGCCTAGTAACAAGAAACAGAAATATATATATATACAATATAAATAGTTTATTATATTCATCATACATTAAAAAACGTAGTATTTTGTATATTGGTTATGCTAACCCCAAGATTGTATATCCAGTATATTATCCGTAGAAATGATTACATAACCAATTATACATAGCTAACGCGCTCTTACCATTCCAGTAACATTCAATTTTAATCGACAACACATAATACACTGAAGCTCTAACTAAATATTGATACCATTTAAGGATTATTACATTAATATGAAAGTGCTTCTTCCTCCAAGACCAGACAAAATGGGACACTTTGTACATAACTAAACAACAGCTAACAAACATTTGCAGATGCCACTATATGGCATTGGGCCAAAGGGCAGGAGCCTATAGGCCGCTGGATCATTAAACCAACTAACTAACCATCGAAAACAGCCATTAAGTATTCAACATGAATTACTTACAAAATCAGCAAAAAGTCAATAAAATGACATGTATTTGACTATGAATCATTTTACTATCCAAATGAATGCGTATCTCAGAATCTTAGATTAAAACAAAGCATTTAAAAGAGATGAACACACACAGAAGAAAATAATATCGTTAGTATTTCTTTGTTGCCTCTTCTTCTGAAGATTAGTGCGACTATTGCTGATCGCCTTGCGCTAACATGCATCAAACGTTCTTAATTCCGTTCTTACAGTTTTATAATTATTGTGTATGAATCACTTGAGTTTTACACTATACGATTGCTAATCCAACGCACAACCTCCAATAGTCTACTCTTTCTATACGTTTGTATTGGTACATGATGATTTTCTCTCTTGTTCAGGGGCTTCTCGAAAGAGACAATTTAACGAATGCCATTTTTGATCAGTGTTTTTAGCATTTCTATATTAGAACTACATAATCATAAACAAGATGATTTAAGGCACCCATCTGATCATGTAAAATGTCTAACAGTGTTATTGAAATATTCAATGTTTAATGGCATCAGTGTATCAAGGTATATTTGTGAAACTAATTCTAGTGGGGACAAGGGCATCTGGATTTTTATAGACAGATCTAAAGAACATGGGCAGCACTTAAATCGGTAGGGAGAGTTACCTGCAGATCTACAGTCTTGAAGAAACTAGAAGTACAAGTGAAGTCCGTGGTTACGAACAATGCTGACCGTAGCAAGATAGCAGGTCTCACTACATTGTTATAGTCTAGTTATTTCTTTGACTGAAGTTCTTCTAACCCAACTTGAACTGTCCAATACTCCTCCTTCTGAATCAACAATATATCGAGGGTGCGGTGGTACTGAGGGTAGCAATACCTTATTAAAAAAAAAATATAGTAATTTGAAATAATGAACTCTAACCTTTCTCATTTAAAACAAAAGACCACAAACACATTGAATGCTTGTAGCAATGATCAAGCGATATTACACAAACAGTTACCATATTACCAATCCTACGTTTATACATTTGCTAAATCAGACAGCGGACCTAAAGGTAAGCCAAACATGCATTACTATTGGTTATGCTAAACACTTACCATTATATACATTTTAATTAGTCATACACTGCATTGGAAACTAAAGTGTTAAAATGGGGGAGGAGGAATAAAACAAAAATGCATGACGAAGAAGGACAGAAGAGGAATCAAGTACATACTTATTGTCATGTGGCGAACTGAAGAAGTCGGTCAAGAATAGAAACACAGGGAGAAGTAACACTGCATCATTTTTACACAAGAGCAGCTAAATGGATACGCTAGCCTAATACGTTGCAACAGTTAACCTAACAATGATAGACGTAGGCGAAGTAAAAATAACAAGGACATACAAATAACGACACATTACATATTGAAAGACATTGATAACCTTGTTAAGAAAGAAATCGGCTCTGTCTGAGAAGTCGTCTCCCTGGTTGATAAAGGCCTCTTTGACAACTTCTGTGCCATTAAGGATGACCACGTGGGTTGTTCCAAGGTAAAGACTGAAAGAAAACCGAAGTTACATTTCTGAATTACCATCATCATCACCAGCATCACCCTTATCATAATTACCATCATCATCACCAGCATCACCCTTATCATAATTACCATCATCATCACCAGCATCACCCTTATCATAATTACCATCATCATCACCAGCATCACCCTTATCATAATTACCATCATCATCACCAGCATCACCCTTATCATAATTACCATCATCATCACCAGCATCACCCTTATCATAATTACCATCATCATCATCGTCATTAAACATATACAAGGGATTTGTCATAAGTCGTTACCAGGAAATGAAGGAGTAAGAGGAGAAATTTGAAATTTGTCACATATGTAGCTCATTCAATTTTACTGGACTTGCGAAGTATGAATTTCCCTTCTCGACGGGTTTACCCGGTATGGTGCATGGCGCAATACACTTTATTGACCGGATCTGCTACTCCAACTGTTTGTCAGGACAATGGAGAAATCAGAAGCCAGAACTGTGATATCATTCTTGATGTTGCAGGAAAAAAAACACCTACATAAATACACAAGGAGATGGAATCAGTGTTTGCGGAATTATGTTCTTCGTATGCTTCTGTAAAAAACTGGTGTAGGTAGTTTAAGTGTGGCCGTTCCCATGTTGGTGATCTTCCAAGATCAGGAATAGCATCCTCAGAGTGCAGAGATGAAAATGGTGCAAGAGTGAAGAAAATCATTGACCATGATAGGAACATAACAATTGTAGAGATATCTAGGTCAGCAGAACTGAATGAAAATACAGTTTTTTGAATTTTACACAACAGACTGAACATGGGAAAAGTGTGTGTCCGCTGGGTCGTGCGTCTGCTTACATGTGAACAGAAACAAACAAGGGTTGATTCTGTGGTCAGTTGCTCAAAACATGTCGGTCGCAAAACATGTTGCCCACCATGGTGACAGTAGATGGGACTTGGGTTCACCTTTATGACCCATATTTTTTATTTTCTCAAAACTTAAAAAACAATTGAAAGGAAATCATTTTGACAGTGATGACGTCATACTGGCTTGCGATAACTGGTTTAGTTCGACAAATAGGTTACTTTATTGTGAAGGTCTTTTCAAGATAACGCGGAGATGGCAGAAATGTATACATTCCAATGGTGGCTACATTGAGAAGGAATAAGCACTGTGTCCAATTTCAATTTTTTCCTACTACTCCTTCATGGTCAGGGTAAAGATTTAGGACATGCCGCAAATATATATATATATCATCATCATCATGTAGCATTGCTTTTGTAGAACGTCGCTCCCATCACAGTCTGTCTGAAAGAAACTCGTTCTCTTTCCAAAACTCCAGCCTCTGCCACAGTCATACTCAGGCATTCCTGGATTTCTTGGTGCCATCGTCTTCTTGGTCTACCCCTTCCTCTTTTGCCTGGCACCATACCTTCCTTCACCGTTCTCTCAAGACCACTGCGTCTCTTGTTTTGACCAAAGTATTTGCATGTTCTAGCCAAAATGGAATTAATAAGCCAATTCTCCTCTATGCTCAACTCTTGCCGAATGTCTACATTTGTTTTTTTCTCTGTCCAGGGTATTTTGAGGATCTTTCTGTAACATTTTGACTCGAAGGATTCGATTCTATGTCTAGAAGTTTTGTAATCGTCCATGATTCACAGCCATAAGCTGCCACAGGAAAAACAGTCTCTCAAGACTTTTACTTTTATAATTTTGTTGGTGCTCTGTCATAATTTCTTCAGGCTGTTCAGTCTCTGCATTGCCATAGCTAGTCTTCTTCTGATTTCTTTATATATATATATATATATATATATATATATATATATATATATATATATATAAATATATATATCTATATACACACACACACTTAGATACTCTGATACACACACGAGAAACAGTAATTGAGTAACAGCAATCTTATTACAAAGTCTATGGAAGAGTATGTACAACGGACAAACTTATTTCAGGACATAAAATGGGTCTTTAGCAATGTTATATGTAGGAATTGTGGGAATCGAGTAGAATGTGCTAGCGCAATAAATCGTAAAACATGGCTGCACCTCTGTCGACTTGCAGTGTGAGAGAACAAGGAGGTGATATTCGTTTGTTGTGGTTAGAGGCTGTGGGAACTTTTGAAATCTACAGAAGAATGAAGGTTAAGTTTGGAGACATTTGCTTGAGCCAGAGGACAGTGTATGAATGGGAAGGAATAATTCAATATGGAAGACAAAACGTCATTGATGAAATCTGGGGTGGAGACCAGCAAATGTGGCATCTGACTCAGTGAAACAGCAGATCGACTAGGTAGTCCGTGGCAACAGACAAGTAGCTGTTGATGAAATAGCAGTTTTCTTCGATATGATTCACGACACTGCCCACACAATTGTCCATGATGACCTCCGTTATTATAAAGTGTGTAGAAGATGGTTCAAAATGTAGCTGATAACGAGATAATGCAACCAGTGCAGCATTGGGCAAAAATCACATTTTTCTCCAGAGGACACCCACAAGCTAGTGGATAGGTGGACAAAGTGTATTACCAGGCACGGGGACTGTGTCGAAAAATAAGACACACAAATTGTATGGTTCGCACTTTTGTAAAAATGTTAATGTTGGTTCTGCACGTACCAACTCTTGTGCAAGTTGGTGGTAGCGGAAGTTGCATTTCTTAGCTTAGCAGCTGGGCTCGATGTTGCATTTATTTAGTTTTTTTGCGGGAGAGGCTTAGTTTCCAGTCGGTTGTGTCTTGGACACGAGTTGTCCTCTGGAATGCTAACGTGTTTGTTGCGAGTGTTTTGCATCTCGAGCGAATCTTGAAGAAAAGTGTGAGTCTTAGATTAGATCTTTTTTTCAGCAACACCAGTACCACAAAGAGGTTGCTGTACTTCAGCGTTCATCTTTCCTTCTGACTATATGGCCTGCCCATCGGTGCTTGGAGCTATTAACATGCTGTAGGACATTCTTCACGTGTGACAATTCCCGGATATCACTGTTTTGTAGGTCCATCTAACGCTATTGCTTAAGTGACAGGTCCACGATAAAGCGCTCGTGTGTTGTCTTTGAACAGATATACGTGTCTATATATATATATATATATATATATATATATATATATATATATATATATATATCATTTATGGCTTTCCACAACTTAGTGGTCTCGAGGTAGGGTGTCCGCCTCTGGTGCCGCAGATCGCGTGTTTGAATCACGGTGGAGACCGAAATTGTGTTCACGACGATCTTACAGTAAAAAATACGCTGATCTCTGAGTAGTGAGATCGGACCCCTGATCTCTGGGTAGTGAGATAGGACCCTTGATCTCTGGGTAGTGAGATCGGACCTCTGATATCAGGGCAGTGAGATCAAACTCCCGTGTTCAATGCAGGTCTACTTAGCTCTAATGTTTGAATCTATTAAGATGGACTCGCACATCGGTAAAAACCACCCTCCAAGAAACTGGTTGTATACAGACTCAGTAGAGTTTTATAAATCAGTACAAAGACGTTAAGTTTAGTTAATAGCTTTACAATGATCACGTATCAGGGTATGCGTTGTAGAGTTCTGCATGAATATCAACTCGTATAGCCTATTGAGATATTGACTATGATTTTTTCAGAACTGCATCTAATCCCTACAGTTTCTCATTCTGGCTAATGACTTGGTAATTAAAAATGTATAACAGATGCTGGCCTAAATATCATTCCTTGGGGATTAGATGGACAAATTGATAATCTGGATTTGACTGACGATTTAGCTCTGCTGTATAGTGTTTGCTGTCTGCTTCACACAAATTATATGTACTAAACGAAATATCCAGTTAAATAAAGTTGTCTGTACCTAGCCATAAAACTAATGTTTTGTACATATTTGTAAATGCGTCTGCGGGCAGGTTGATTTTGCTGGGTCCTTTATTGATATACGATGTTTATATTTGCATGTATTTTGGTAGTCATATCCACGAAATATGGGAGTGTCGAGAAATATATATTGCAAATACTCAAGCTCAGATGTGCTTTCAAAGCTATTGAGAACTTTCGGAAGTGTAAGGAAAATTCTAGTATAAAAATATTACAATATACACATCTTCAAATGTGAAGTTTGTTTCTCTGTATGCTTATAAGTCTTGGCTTATGACGAAGATTACTTCAAAAAGACTTCAAATAAATGAATGCATGAGTATTATGGTAAGATTGACATGCTATGATCTCCCATGCAGAACGGTTGTATAAAATTGGTCAGAAATGAATGAAACGAGACATGCTAACTATGCGGTGGCGCTGGATGGGATATACGTGAATTATATAAAATCCAATAATGGGACTGGTATGGGAAGATTAAACCACATACGCCGCAGAGAGCTTGATGCTAGCATTCATAAATTTGCAAATTCGTGGTCAGATCCAAACCAATCGGCCCAAGACACAGGAGCTTGACACGTATCTGTTCAAGACTTAAATTATTCTAAAAGCTAAGAACGTTTGATTTTGATTGTATTGTTATATAAAAACATCCGGCCATTGGGTGACAACAGCAACCAGACATGTAATGATGCATCTCACTATCCGGTGAGTCTGTAGGTGGCTTTGGACAGTCCAATTCTGGCACAGAAAGCCCAACAAAATACTTATCATGTAGGATCAGAGTAAGGCATATGAATGAACATATATGTTGTTTTGTCATTACCCATTATCCACTGAGCTTCCGGTTCAAAATGCGTCAAGCGTCTAATTCACTGGCAAAATGTGTGTTTTTCCTGGAATTATTAATGGTTAGGGATTATTCGAGCCAAGTGATTGTGCAGCGTGCGAGGATGAATATCTCATACATCGTCCCATAAGTGCTTTCAAGCAGGCATTAATACCTGGGAGAACCTGGCTCCAAATCGCTCAACATGGAAAAGCACGGCCACGGACGGCGTTGAACTCAACGTAGGTCTCCGTATCCAGGCAGTCCAGGATAGACGTGCGATCTGAAAGTTAAGAGCATTGAAAATAGTAGAGATAACTGCTGACTACGTTTGTCAGTCGTGTCACATACTTTTCCATGCTCAAATTGGCTTGATTATTCATGAGCGCACATACATACTCAAGGTTGTATTATGACACGTGATGATGTTGGTGGACGAATTATTTTTATTATTATTATTATTATTATTATATGCAGTGCACCAACAAAACGATAAAAGTAAAAGTCTTCAGAGCCTGTGTTTTTCCTGTGGCAGCTTATGGCTGTGAAGCATGGACGATTACCAAAACTTCTAGACAAAGAATCGAATCCTTCGAGTCAAAATGTTACAGAAAGATCCTCAAAATACCCTGGACAGAGAAAAGAACAACATTCGGCAAGAGTTGAGCATAGAGGAGAACTGGTTTATCAATTCCATTTTGGCTAGAAAATGCAAATACTTTGGTCACATCAAGAGACACAACGGTCTTGAGAGAACGGTGATGGAAGGCATGGTGCCAGGCAAAAGAGGATGGGGTAGACCAAGAAGACGATGGCACCAAGATATCCAGGAGTGGCTGAGTATGACAGTGGCGGAAGCTGGTGTTTTGGCAAGGGAACGAGTTTCTTTCAGACAGACTGTGATGAGAGCGACGTTCTACAAAGGACATGCTACATGATAATGATATATATATATATATATATAGAGAGAGATAGATAGAGAGCAATAAAGATATAGATCCATATTCAGACTTATGTACAGAAAATTAGACATAGAGGCTCGCTGTGGTTTCTGGAGCTACCTGAAATATTTATGAAATCAGTTATTTACCCCCCCCCCTCCTTTTCAACACCCTCAACCATCCCCTGCCTATCTCTCTTTTTCACCCCGCCCATATCTCTTTCTCAACCTCTCCATTTCTGCCCCTAAAACCTACAATCACCTCCCTCTGGCGTTGCCATCAACAATCCAAAATTATTCGTTTTTAAAACTCTCTTCCAGCACGCCTTTGCTCACTTACATCCACATCGTACTTTCTCTCCACCCTCCAACCCGCTCTTCTTCACTTCCTTCAACACGCCATTTCTTCCCCATCCTGCATCTACTTATGTGATCCTCCCTCATTCCGACCAGCTCACGTCACCCTACTCGTCCATTCTCATGCACCATCTATTCCCCTTAACCAGTCCATCGACTTTACCTATCTCTCATTCCCCATTCAACTAGCCTATCTATGCCGTGTTCCATCAATCATCCTTCATCACTATATAACCCAGCCCATCACCCCGCCAATCTCCTGCTTCCACAAACTGACAACTCCCCTCGTCTTAACACTTTAAATTTGGTCAGGAGGTCATCTGGGGTAGTTGTCTCGCCGCAGCGACTCAATTTCAACCAGTGTTCGTAAAGCGATCTCAGTCCCGCCAGGCGGAGCGATAGCGCGGGCTTGCGGAAAACGCTCGCCTGCCTTTCCCCGTAGAGCAAATTAGGTGCGGTTTATTGTAGCGGCTCCTCCACCGAGGTGCGCTGGTCTGGTCCGTATCAGGAAACGTGGTCCGTCAGTGGTGATTTCTCTAAGACTTATAGCAGAGATCGACAGTACGTCTCGCTGGTGGTCCGACTCTCGCAAAGAGCTTGTGACCGGCAAATG
Source organism: Ariolimax columbianus (assembly GCA_036924085.1). Lineage (NCBI taxonomy): Eukaryota > Metazoa > Mollusca > Gastropoda > Stylommatophora > Arionidae > Ariolimax > Ariolimax columbianus. The sequence goes on from JAVGWX010000017.1 coordinate 33,342,783, forward strand.
GAAAGCAGGAATCGTTGCCTCGAGGCCCTGCGTTCTCCTACGGAGAAGGGCAGGCCGGCAGGCCAAATTGTCTCTAGTCCCAGTGAAATTCATCGCCGAGGTCGTTGGGATCCGTTCTGCACAGAGCGCTGCCATCCCTCCTCGAGCGAGCCCGGTCGGTCGGTCGTCTGGTGCGTGTGGGAGGCCCCTGTCAGGCGGTCCTAGGTCGACGGAGTGAGGGACGGGTGGAACAACCGTCCGTCCGTCCCGTCAGTCGGTCCCGTCGGCCGTCCCAGCGAGGCTTTTTACACACCCTTCCTCCGCCGACCGGTGTGTGCTGTACGTACGTCTCCGACAGATATCTGGTTGATCCTGCCAGTAGTCATATGCTTGTCTCAAAGATTAAGCCATGCATGTCTAAGTTCACACTGTCTCACGGTGAAACCGCGAATGGCTCATTAAATCAGTCGAGGTTCCTTAGATGATACGATCCTACTTGGATAACTGTGGCAATTCTAGAGCTAATACATGCTTACCAAGCTCCGACCCTCGCGGAAAGAGCGCTTTTATTAGTTCAAAACCAATCGTCGTTTCCCTTCGCGGGGTTGCGGCGTCCCCACTGGTGACTCTGGATAACTTTGTGCTGATCGCATGGCCTCATGTGCCGGCGACGCATCTTTCAAATGTCTGCCCTATCAAATATCGATGGTACGTGACATGCCTACCATGTTTGTAACGGGTAACGGGGAATCAGGGTTCGATTCCGGAGAGGGAGCATGAGAAACGGCTACCACATCCAAGGAAGGCAGCAGGCGCGCAACTTACCCACTCCCGGCACGGGGAGGTAGTGACGAAAAATAACAATACGGGACTCTTTCGAGGCCCCGTAATTGGAATGAGTACACTTTAAACCCTTTAACGAGGATCTATTAGAGGGCAAGTCTGGTGCCAGTAGCCGCGGTAATTCCAGCTCCAATAGCGTATATTAAAGTTGTTGCAGTTAAAAAGCTCGTAGTTGGATCTCAGGCGCAGGCGGGCGGTCCGGCTCGCGCCGGTTCACTGCCCGTTGTCTCCTGCCCTACCGTCTGCCGGCTCTCTCTCACGGGTGCTCTTCGCTGAGCGTCCTGGGTGGCCGGCGCGTTTACTTTGAAAAAATTAGAGTGTTCAAAGCAGGCCTCGGCTGCCTGAATAATGGTGCATGGAATAATGGAATAGGACCTAGGTTCTATTTTGTTGGTTTTCGGAACTGGAGGTAATGATTAACAGGGACAAACGGGGGCATTCGTATTGCGGCGTTAGAGGTGAAATTCTTGGATCGCCGCAAGACGAGCTACTGCGAAAGCATTTGTCAAGAATGTTTTCATTAATCAAGAACGAAAGTCAGAGGCGCGAAGACGATCAGATACCGTCGTAGTTCTGACCATAAACGATGCCGACTAGCGATCATCAGGAGTTGCTTCGATGACTCTGCGGGCAGCTTCCGGGAAACCAAAGTGTTTGGGTTCCGGGGGAAGTATGGTTGCAAAGCTGAAACTTAAAGGAATTGACGGAAGGGCACCACCAGGAGTGGAGCCTGCGGCTTAATTTGACCCAACACGGCCAACACTGAAATGACTGACATGCCGAGACCACTTTTCTGGGGTCTAATATGGAACTGGTGCTGGATTTAGACCCTCAGAAATCTGGGGTTATGCCCCATGAGGCTCGGTTGGTCTGCATACAGTGTTTGATAAAGGAATTGACGGAAGAACACTATCAGGAGTGGAGCCTGAGGCTAAAATTGACTAAACACGCCAATAGTGTAGAATGACTGTAAAAAGAGAGCACCTTCGGGGGGTCTAATAGTGAACATATGCTGGAATTTAGACCCTCGAAAATCTGGGGCCACCCTCTAAGTAACTTGATTGTCTCGCTAAAGGAATTGACGGAAGGGCACCACCAGGAGTGGAACCTGCGGCTTTATTTGACAAATCGAGAGCACTACCGTTTTGGTCTAATAATGAACGTACGCTGGTATTAGACTCACGGAAGACAAGTCAGCTCTCAAATACTCTAATGAAAGAACGCCACGGAAATCGTGTTTAACCCTGCAGAAACCGCAGATTTCAAATACCTGGTCATTGACAAACAAAAGCCCTCAATGAATTCGTCTGACCAAATAGTGAACGGGTGCTGGAAATAGACCATCTGAAGACAGGTCAGTTTTACCCTACTAATGACAGGGCGTTGCTACGGAAAACCAGCTCATATCGAGAGGAGCCGCAGACACTTTGGTTCACGAACCAGGCTGATAAGCCAATGGCGCGAGGCTACCATGTGGGGGTTTACGGCCGAACCCTTGTAAGCCGCAATCCCGCCCAAAATCTCAGCACCACTGAAATGGTAGGCTCCTACATGCTCGATACCTGGGGCTTGCGCCCCAACCATATCTGGTAGAGCCGCAGCAAGAGGTCCTTGCCGTCCGCCGATCAAAGCGGGCGGACAACTGCTTGACACTCACCTTATACGGCGATGGGGTGCGAAACCACCAACTAAAGACTTAGTACCTGGTCGGGGTGTCGAAAACAGTAGAGCAGCCACCTCACTGTGAACTGTCGAGACTCAACCAATGACCATGAGAGCTGTCCGCACACCAGGCGAACAACATCTCTGTGACATTACCAGGCTTGTCCTCTGGCTAAATGCACGTCGGCTACGATATCTACCTCTGTACGTTATCAGCCATATAACTATCATGCTGGACGCAGAAGAGATGCAGACCAGCGGACATTGCACACCTGCCCCACTGTGTCAACACCCCAGGTGGCGGGGAATGCTAGGCGTACCATCTCTGCATAGAAGCCAAGAAAATAAAGGGAAAAAGAGATACCCCACTCACATGCAAATGCTACGTTTCTGGCAGGACGTGACGATCCTGGGATACAGACACACTGGACTGCCTCTCTTCCGGGTAAACCAGTCCATCTCATATATCATCTCACATATCATCATTGCACCCTATAGACACGAGTAGTGAAGACTCGATAGTCTGGTAAGACAACTTCCATAAGAGAGACAACTCTGATCATAAAACAACTGCTGCCTTGCAGATATGCTGGGGACAGCCAAAGGCTAAGGAGGGCATCCCTACAGAAACGCTTGTTGAAATCGGATGCACGGGGCCGCAAGCCTAACAAAACAGTGCAACGTAAATCGCAGCATGATGGCAGTACAACCTATTAGAAAAAACGCATGGCGCTCATCCTGCGGAGTCCCGCCAGGCTGCGATAGTGCCGGGCCTCACGCCTCGAAGGGGCCCACCCTTGACTACTGGTGGTCACCCACCTATGTGTCGTGGAGTCAAGGCACATGGCTATGGGGCAACTTCTATTGGCAAAAACCTCAAGACCCTCAAAATACTACAGTGGAATGCGGAGGGAGTCATTAACAAAAAACTTTCCCTAACACACCACCTGCATGAAGGTAAGATTGACGTGGCATGTATCCAGAAAACGCACCTCAACAATAACCATAAATTCTCAATCAGAGGATACCAGACCTTCCGTCTAGATAGAGAAGGCAAAAGGAGGGGTCCTGATACTGACCAGAAACTGCATACCGAGTAGCGCGGTATCTGTCAATCACACCGGACAAGCAGAAATTGTAGGAGTTGACATAATGGCTCAAGAGACGAAGCTCCGAATTTTCAATCTGTACGGACCACCAAATAGAGACCTATCGCTCTCGAGTATGGAGGTCAGAGACTCCAACTGCATAGTAGTTGGAGATTTCAACAGCCACTCGGAGAGATGGGGATACTCTGACACAGACAGCAGAGGTGACGAAGTGGAAGATTGGGAGATAGATGCAAATCTCTCCCTAATCAATAGGCCGGAGGATAGCCCTAGCTTCTATTCAAGAACATGGCATACCACCTCGACTCCAGATTTGGCCTTCTCCACACAGGACATACACCATAAAATAGACCGCCAGGTGCTAAACCAACTGGCAGGTAGCGACCACAGGCCGATCAGGCTAACCATTGACATGGAAGTGGGCCCACAGGAAACAAAACCGCTCCCACGTTGGAATTACAAACGAGCCGACTGGGACAGATTTGCAATCCTGACAGATGGGCTGTGTGAAACCATCAACACACGAAACACCAAAATGAAGCCCATGGTAGAGAGCCTAAGCAAGGCAATAATGCAAGCCGCCACTGAAACCATCCCACGAGGAGCTAGGAAAAACTATAAGCCCTACTGGAATGATGAGTTGCAGAAAGTGGAAGATGCAGTAACAAATGCTAGGAACATGGCAGAGCGAGAAAAACCCATGGAGGCAAACATCGCCCTCAAAGCCGCCGCGGCGAAGTACAAACACACTCTCAAGCAAACAGCAAGAGAAAGCTGGAAAAATAAAACGGAAAGTCTAAACCTGGATTAAGACGGGAACAAGCTATGGAAGCTAGTCAGAGCCATAAACGACGAAACCCCGTCAAATAAACAAATTACTATCAAGCAGGGCGAGAACTTGATCACAGGTAAGAAAGCCGCAAACGCCTTTGTCGATCACTATGCCAGAGCAAACCATATCGAGGTCCCTGCAGATAAGCATACAGACATTAGCGAAGAGCTAAAGGGACACGAAAACATGAATACGGCTCCTGAAGAGCACATGATGGCCAAACTAACAATGCGCGAAATGGAAGAGGCTATGAGAACACTAAAGAAAAGGAAATCTCCCGGAAAAGACGGGATAACAAACGAAATGCTGAGGGGCTGGGCCAAACAGCGAAGAAGAAACTGCTATCGGTCCTGAACCAAAGCTGGAAAAGGGGAATTGTACCACAGACATGGAAAGATGCAATACTGGTACCAGTACCAAAAACAGGAAAGGACAAAACAGATCCAAATGGATACAGGCCCATAAGCCTACTGAGCTGTGTCGGCAAGCTGATGGAACGGATGATAAACACCAGACTGATGTGGCATCTGAAAGAAAAACGAATACTAATTCCACAACAAGCCGGCTTTAGACAGCACAGATCCACTGAGGACCAGGTCATCCTCATAGCCCAGGAGATAGAAGATGCCTACCAGGCACAGAAACACACAGTAGCTGTTTGGGTGGATCTGGAAAAGGCATTTGACAAAGTCTGGAAAGATGGACTTAGAGTCAAGCTAAGAAGAAGTGATGTCTGTGGGAAGATGTACAAGTGGATCAACCACTACCTCAAACAAAGAACGGCCAGAGTCCAAGTACTAGGGCAGATGAGCAAAAAGGTGACACTCGAGCAGGGAGTACCCCAAGGGGAAGTATTGTCACCCACACTCTTCCTGGTATATATAAACGATATTACAGAGAATATACCAAGAAGAGTCCATAGCTCAATGTTTGCAGACGATCTGGCTATGTGGACCTCTGAAAAGAATCTCACCATAGCAAGAAATCGGATGCAAACGGCCCTAACATCGCTGGAAGAGTGGGCGAACTCATGGCTGGTCAAAATAAACGAGGAGAAAACCACATGCACAATATTCTCGCTTTCATTAAAACCCCAAAGTACCAAATTAAGTCTAAATGGCAAAATTCTGCAGCCTAACGACAACCCAACCTATCTGGGAGTCACATTTGATCGGCGCATGACATGGAAAAGTCAGATTGAGAGAAACCGAATGAAAGCCAGAGAAAGAATGGCAATCATGAGGAAACTTGCTGGCACAAGCTGGGGAGCAGAAGAAGGCATACTAAAGAAACTGTATACTAGAAGAGTGAGACCAGTTCTCGAGTATGGCATTGCGGCATGGACAACAGCAGCGAAGGCGAACTTCGATAAAGTTAACAAACTTCAAAACCAAGCCATGAGAATTATAACAGGTGGCATGAAGTCAACGCCAATTGTAGAACTTGAAAAGATTACAAAACTGCAATCCATGACCGATAGAAGAGACTGCACAGCCCAGCTGCAGTCATAGAAACTCCGAAGACTGACGGACCATCCAATGCACCAGAGACTAAACAATTTGGGAAATGGGAAACTAAAGCGGAGAAACTTTGCAGAAATAGCCAAAGCAAAGATGCACGAAGATCCCATAAACGCACTAACAACACCAAAACCCATCACTACTGTACGAAAACCTACCTGGAGGCAGGATATATTTCCAGAGGTGGTAGAAAATATACCAGGTATTGCAAACAAAAACTGCCAGACTGAAAAAGAAAGGAGAGATACTACCCTAAGCTTCATAACGAAAAGCTACCCAAGCATGGACTGGACCCATGCATACACCGACGGTTCTGTAACAAACACTACACAGAACGGAGGGGCAGGAGCATTCCTGAACCTACCAAATGGCAGAAAAATAACACTGTCATTCGCTACTGGTAAGTACACAAGCAATTTCAGAGCGGAGGCAGAGGCACTGAGGGCGGCAGTGGAAGAAATGGTGACACACAGTGAAAATTAGAGCCATATAGTCCTGCTGACAGATGCTCTCGCCGTAGTCACAGCGCTAAAGAGCCAGAAAAACACTGAGCTTAATGACTTAAGAGCAGCACTCTGCAAACTGTGCCAGCAGTCCGAACCAAAAAGGGTAGTGGTACAGTGGGTTCCGTCACACTGCAACATCCAAGGCAACGAGGAGGCAGACAGACTGGCAAAAGAAGGTGCAAGACTACCACAAACAGATACCAGTATGACGTACGAAGAGTCAAAACGGCTTATCAAAGCAAGATACATGACCAAATGGGAAACCGAACATACTGGTTACACCAAAAACGATGCCTATTACCAGTTGAACCGAAGAGAGCAGGTCGTTGTCTTCAGACTTCGCACCGGCCACAACAGACTGAGGTACCACCTATTCAACAAATTGAAGATAGGGTGTACCGACGAATGCCCGTGCGGTACTGGTAAAATGACCGCTGAACATCTGCTGCAGAACTGCCCGACATACGAGGAACAGAGAGAGCAGATGTGGCCATTACCAGTGGAACTGCAAGACAAGCTCAATGGCAGTGGCGAGAGCCTCAGGATGACCGCCGCTTTTTTCGAAAAAATTATGGTTACTGTCTGACTGCGTACGCAGAAGAAGAAGAAGAAGGTCAGGAGGTCACAGTTAATGTGTCACCTTGCTTTCTTTGGACTCAAGCCTCAGCAGTGGGACATGGTAGTGGTCGGTAAACGCAACGGGCCCTAGAAGGCTCGACGAACATTATTATTATTTCTTATGCAACTATTTCTGGGATGAAATAGGATATGGATAATAAGGGTCCTAAAAGGTAACTATCCAAAAGCGGGGACGGCGTGGGCTAGTGGTTAAGTGGTACGGCTCACAACACGAAGGTGCTAGGTTCGATCCCCATCACAGCACTGGCCGTTACCCCTGGGAAGCAAACCTTTAGAAAATGCAGGAGGAAGCAGAGTCTTACATAAAATATATGCTGAAGTCGGATGCATGGACCAACAAGCGCAAAATAAAAACCACAGTGCAACACACACCTCCTTGGCGATTAGAGAAATAAGGCGAACGTGAAAATAAAAAAAAATTAATAACAATTATCCAAAATAGACGTTTGATTCATTAGAACGGTTTAAGAAATGTATAGAGAACAAACACACATTTATTTGCAAATACATATCTATATGCAACAAATAGACGTTTGAACTATTCAGATGAACACACATATAGTCCTTTCACTATTCATTCCGAATACGACTATTTTTTAGGAATAGTGATTGAACATTTGGCTTCAAGAGTTGATCAAATCATCTACCGACATTTCCTGTAATTATAGTACTTTTGAACGTAATATGTTTTATTGATTACTTTATAAAGTGTTACATCCTTACATGTCCTTACAAGAGTAGGGCAACTATCTTTTAAACGATTTGGTGCTGCAAACATCATTAAACATATAATTTAGCAACAACTTCCCCCACCCCCCTTAAAATTAGTATTACAAACCCAGAAACAGAAAAACAAAAAAACAAGAATTTCAAATGGCATTGGTTCATGAAGTCTGCATTGACTTTTAAACATGTCTCTAGACATTCTCTGCCAAAATAAGACATCTGTTTACACATTCGAAGCCGTCAATACCCTTTTCCAACTTGTTATTCAGTGTCCATGTTTCTGCGCCATAAAGTAGTGACAAATATACATAGCACCTGACAATTGTGATTTAAAATATGTTTTATCTGTTGAATGTCAGTATGTTTCGTATGTTGATGAATACCATATTAATCATATCTTTGTCTATTTCTTATTTTTTTTACCGACTGTATTACAAAGCTGACATTATTTCTGCAACCTTCTTTTAAATTCCATGATCACAAATACATTTCTGTAGATAGACCACGGTATCTTGCATGACGGGCAAAAACCTTGACACACTTTTACGAATATTTGCTCTGCTGGTTTCACGCGTGAATAATATAATAGTAATAATATTCGCATAGGCCTCAAAGGCACGCTCCGCCGATCGCCCACTAACATGTTAAACTACTGAGGCTGTGTTCATGCGTTGTATGTCGAACGTAATCCCTACAGACTCCCCAGGTGGAGCCGAATACTTCGATGCCTCGGGATGAGGGCCGCGAGGAGTGGATTAAACTAATGTTTGTGTCAGTCTTTCCGTGTCTGTCCGTGTTACATTCCTTGGTTTTCCTTGTCCAGTGACCGAGGCGTCTGATTGTGTCCACCTTTCGACCAGCGTGACTGTTGCTGTGCAGAGAATACGAGGTTGGGAGAGGTATCGTGTAATCTCTGGTTGAGTGAGGGGCAGGCAGGAGGAAGTCGGCTTCAGTCCCAGTAAAAAGGCCCTTGAGTATTGGTAACTTGGTCTGAATTCTGGTGTGCAGTTAAGCGGAACGTTGTTTGTTTGTTTTGCGTTCGCCTTATTTCTCTAATCCCCAAGGCGGTGTGCGTTGCACTGTGGTTTTTAATTGGCGCCTGTCGGCCCAGTGCATCCGACTTCAGCATGCATTTTATGTAAGGGTCTGCTTCCTCCTGCATTTTCTAAGGGTTTGCTTCCCCGGGGTAACGGCCGGTGCTGAGATGGGTATCGAACCCAGCACCTTCTGGTTGTGAGCCGTGTCACTTAACCACTAGGCCACGCCGTCCCCAGCGGAACGTTGAACTTGTCATGGACTGGTCTCTCACGGTTCAAGCCAGGAACGATATGCAGCAAAATGCAGCATAACAAACAGGATAACCGATCGAAAGCACATGAATTCCACAAATTAAAGTCCCTGACACAACCTGATGAAGGAGTTGTGAAATATAATGCGAACAGGAACCACCAGCCGTCGGAAAACGACACAAAATACCGGACCAAGTCGAGAACGGAGCCGTTAAAGTGGGCCATCTTACTTTATTACGCGTGAACTGTTTCAGTAATATCACAAAGCGAACTTGAACCAACATTTTTGGTCTAACATTATCACTCTGCGCTTTGACATATTCGAATTAAGTTTCATGGTACTCTTCGGCGATTATGAATAGTGCATAAAATTGACTTATTCGCACAGAATTGAAAACGATTCGAGCGCGAATCAGTTATTTGGTGCAACTCAAATATGTAAATATATATATACATATTCTGGGGATTGGGTGGCAAGACAAGATCACCAACTCAGAGGTGTTGAAGAGAACAGACACTGTCATAATTTTTTACATGTTTAGTCTTTGAAGGCTCCGATGGCTGGGACACACTCGGTTGATGGTTGTCAGCAGCATTCCGAATGATTTTCTCTATGGAAAATTAAATATAGAAAAAGTCTCGGGGTAGGCCATTACTTCGGTACAAATATGTATGAAAGCGAAGTATGGATGATGTGTGCATCGATTTTGAATCAAGGGAACAGGACGCATTGGATTGTGTTACATGGAAGTATATGATTTAGCGTGGAATACCGACAAAGAAGATACTGATTGCGGATAGGATAAGGACTCAGCGTTTAAGAAGACACACCACACAAAACGGTCCTGACTTTCCTTGCATACACTTTGGAAGACGCTTGCTGCTAGAATTAGCCTTACGAGTCACATTCATTATCGTTCTGTACTGTAGTTTCATCCATGGTCTGAAAGAACAATTATTATCGTTTTGCAAGACGGATAGAGTCAATAATGATAATGATTATATATATATATGAGCAGTGACGCTAGTGGTTAAGTGACACGGCTAATAGCCCGAAGTTCGCTCCCCATCATAGCACCGACGGTTACCCCGGGGAGGCAAACCTCTAGAAAATATAGGAGATAGTAGACCCTTACATAAAATGTATGTCGAAGTCGGATGCATTGGACAGACAGGAGCACAATAGAAATAAAGTGCAATGCACACTGCTTCACGAATGCCAAAAATATATATATATATTTAAAAAAATGTATTTGTATATAAACACACATACTTACATACATACATATGATGTTCGTCCATCATATGTGATGTTGACCACTTTCTTTGTTCAGCCGTGTGGCCAGTCCTGTCCTTTGCTGTGTCCGCTGAAATGGGTGACTTGAGTGGGGATTTGGATTACAGTGAGTAAGAAACTGCGCTTTTTTTATCAACCTCACTCTCTGATTCTCTGGTCCTGAACTAACTTTGTTATCGACTCGACTACTCAGGATGCAGATATTTTCTCAGGGTTTACTCCCGAAGCCTTTTTCTTAAACAGGTATCTTGCAAGACAGTGGATGTGGGATGACATTCATTGTTGTGTACCGTGCCTTTCCCATAACCGCAAGATGTCGTAGGAACATCACTCAGCTTGTGAGTGATGTGTTGGGTACCGTTTCCGAGTTGTATTCTAGTTCTTTAAAGTAGGTCTAAATTTCAAAGTCACACCGAAACCTGCGATGTCTGCAGCTAAGGAGAAGGGAGCCAATCTCGCAAAGTTTATCCGTGTGAACTAGTTCGTTAAATACGACACAGATTTAAGCGTAGTATTAATTCATATAGTCGATGTTTAGGCCAGGAAATTCGGAGGGAAGACAAAACGAACGAATGATCCATTCCAAATGGAAAACAAGGACACGTTTCAGTGAATACAAGTGTAAGTCGTCGACTAGTGGAAATTCCATGAGAAAAAAAATGGCCTGGCGGCATCCATAATTAACTAAAATAGCAGAACAATGTAGACCCGTAACCGACAGGGCGCCATCTATTTACAACAATGTATACGAGGTAGCTTCAAAAAGTTCCCGGAAAAGTCGACTCGTATTTGAATGAAATATGATTTTTTTTTTCGCGTTTGCCTTATTTCTTTATTCCTCAAGGCGCTGTGCGTTGCACTAAGGTTTTTATTTTGCGCCTGTGGGCCCTGTACATCTGACTTCGACAGCATTTTATGTAAAGGTCTGCTTCCTTCTGTATTTTCAAAGTGTTTGCTTCCCCTGGGTAACGGCCGGCGCTGTGGTGGAAGCGAGCCCAGCTCCTTCGGATTGTGAGCCATGTTACTTATCCATTTCCCCACGCCGTCTCCAAGGAAAGATAATGTATTGAAGAATATATATTTAGAAGTTGGTAGTGACCTTGACGAAAGAGCATGGCAGACGTGACCTACAAATATTACTCTCGAACAGAAGTTACATAATTGAATTTGTGTGTTGTGCTCGTTGCATCGTCGAAGTTGAAAATGTCCTTGATTGAAAAACGTACACATGTCAAATTCCGTGTTTTGCTTGAGAAGTCATCTTCATACACAAACAGTAAAGTTTATTGTGATACCGCAATGAAGAAATAGAAAGTATTTGAGTGGCCTAATCCTCACAAAAAAATCGTCAGTCCTCTGAATGGAAATCTCCCACATCTTGCCGGATTAAGAAATTTCACTTGGCCAAGAGCAAATGAAAAGTTATGTTGGAATTTTTGTTTACATTTCCAGGATATTGTCTGCCATGATTTCATTCCCTAAGGCCAAACGGTTAACAAGTAAATATACAATGATATCCTCCGTCGTCTCAGAGATGCAATCAGAAGAAAACGACCAGAAAAATCAAGAACAAACAGTTGGATTATGCTGCCAGACAATGCGCCAGGACATCGATCCCGACTGGTGAAGCAGTACCTTGCAAAGCACAATGTGATTACCTTGAAACATTCTCTATATTCTCCCAACCTGGCACCAGCTGATTTTTTTCTTGTTGCCTCGACTGAAATCGGCACTGAAAGGACAGCGAATCAAGGATGCCCAGGACGTTATCATTAATGCAACAAGACAGCTGGGAGAGGTGTCAAATAATGGGTTCCACGAATTTTTCCAGCAGTTGTATGCACGATGGCAAAAGTGTTAAATTGCCTTATCAACTCCCTGTGTGGCACAGGTCTTTCAACAATTACACGTCAAATTATCAAATGTTGACGATTTTGTAATTTCAGGTTTCTACTGGATATGCTAGCTAGCTCCATGTTAAACCTTCGCTAGTCGCCTCTTTCGCCATGTATGGCTGGTTATGATGTTTCTATTCTCTGCTCCTATTTCTAGTAGAGGTAACACTCGTTTTTCTTATATAAAGATATATATATATATACCATGTAGGTGCTCTCTGGCAGTTGTGGCGACTATAGTAATTGTTTGTCTACGTGGTTGCTAATCACAAACACATTCATCGGTTTAGGGAACTGAGTAGTATCGAGGTAAGACGTTGGCTTCGGGTGCTGGAGGTGGCGGGTTCAGATCACTGTGGAGACCGATATTTTTTTCAGGAGGATTTTCTGGTATTTCCCCGGATGTCTGAATAGTAGAGACAGCACGCCCGTGTGCAATGTTGCGCACTTTAAAAATTCCTGCTGCAGTTGGAAATTGAAAAGAGTAGTTTTAACGGCAGCTGTAACAATCAAAATGGTGTTATAATATACCCAATCTATTTCTAGATCCTATCTGGTGCTACGGAGTTCGTGCATTGTGCGGAGATTCTGCAAAAATGTGGAGAAGCACATAGCACTTATCGGGGTTAAATTGTGTACAATGATATTGATTCTTTGACTAAACTAAACTGAACATACATCACTTTATTTGCCTTGCCACAACAAGCTTTAAATCAAAAAGTGATCCCGTTCGCTCATCCACATGTATAATCCTGGTTATTGTATAAATTATGATGATAATACGTGAACAAGTGCAGATAAGTTTCGATATCAGTGACATTGGTATCAAGCAAGTACGGGAGGCTAAATACCTAGGAAGTATGTTCACTGAGGACGGCAGAGTGAACACAGAGATTGCACGTAGAATTCAGAAGGCGAAAAGTGTCCATTATCAAATTGCACCGATTTTGAAACAAACTAAAGTGCTTCTTTCAACTTAGGGGAGGATGACAAATGTACTGTTTATGCTTACATTGTGATATCAATTCAGCTTGGTCCTTACCAAAAACACATAAGAGCAAGATTCAGAGCTGTGAGATGTGCTATGTGAGAAATGCAGTCGGAAAGACAATCTGTGATCGAATCCGCAACACCACGCTGAGGCAGACAGTGAGGACAAACCCAGTTAGTGCCTACATTGACTCTCAACAAATCAAGTTGTTTGTTCATTTTGTCAGAATTCATTATCATCAGCCTGCGTCAAGAGGATGTCATATGCAAGTCTCCGATCCACGCGCAAGTGGCAGACCTCGACGTCGGTTGATCGACGGAATCTCTGACACTCTCAAAAAGTTACAGATAACGACAGCATCAGCCACCCATGTGGCGATAACAATAAATATACGCATCCCGCCTCTCTGCGACGCCCTATGGTATGAGCAGTAGGCCAAAAGAAGAAGAAGATTGTTTAAACGGAACAGTCTCATGCAAACATACCTGAAGATGTTGCCACATTGCTTCCTGAATTTCTTGAACTGCTCTCGGGGTGTCTCTTCCAAGATGAGCAGGTGTCCGAGGATAGGCCACGGGCGACTTGGACACGGGGGATAGTTTGGATTTTGCCGTTGAAACCAGCGGTAAATGACTAGTACAATCATTAGTGCGCAGAGTGCAGTACAAAGCATGGTAAATGAGAAGGTAGTTATTATTTTCTGTTCTGTTTCGTTGTCTCGCAGTTCTGGTTTCTGAAAAATATTTAATTTGAGCGAGTATGTAGTTTTTATCATTTTTGTTATAGAGTTATTAAACAATAATTTGTTTTGAACAATTCGTTCATCCATGTGGTAGAGGGGTTATAGTAGTGGCCTCTCCCAACAAATGGACGGTCTTATCGTTCTAGCTGATTACGGCACTGTCTTGTCTCTTTATAAGTAAATGGATACCTGACTGCAATTAAGGAAGTCAATGTGTTGAAGTAGCGAACTGGTTATTTACTTGATAAAACTTAACTTCAAATTACATTTCCAACATTTCTTCCCATGCACAAATGGTGCTGAAATGATATACATTGATCATTAACCAATATTAGACGTAGATCAATTAGTACACATTATTTGATTATACCTACATGACTAAATCAGGGATGTCCAGACAACATGCTAAAGAAGAATTTCCAAAATACCTCAGGTAAAAAAGTAACGAATAAAGCCATTCTGCAAGATCTAAGTGTCGAAGAGAACTGGCTTAAAAACCACCTTCTGTCTCGGAAACTGAGTTTTTTGGCCATATCAAACGCCATGACGGACTGGAAAAAAACCTTTCTAGAGGACATTGTTCCAGAAAGACGAGGAAGAGGCCGACCAATGCGTAGAGGGACATAATGAATCAAGGACACCTTAAACATGAACATGGAGCAGGCGGGTAGACTGACTGCTGATCAAGATTTCTAGCAGATGCCTGCGATAAGAGCGACGTTCACAGGCATTGTACATGATGATGCTTACGTGTCTTTGTCTATTACGCCAATCTTTAAATAGGGCCCGCAATGGGAAATATCGTTGTACTTTAACTTGTCAGAAATGGCGTTAAAAACGACTACGGAGAATAGTGGATGGAGCTGCTGACACCCTCCTGTAAGCCACATTAGCAAAAATAAATTGACCAGGGTAGAAAAAGTACAACTACGTAAATATTAGCGAAGAAAAACAAACGTTTAAATTCATTTGGAATATTTTATGTGAATATGTTCTAACAAAACTCTTCTACTTCCTTTCGCTTTTGTCCTGCTTTCATTATCAGGTTATCAGAGGTTTCTTGACCGGGCCATTGTGTGTCCTTCATACATGGGGTGCTTACTGCTTCTGATATATGTTTGCTGATCATCATCTTTTGCGTGGGCGGCCCATGGATCTGTACCTAATGTACACGTATAGCACTGTTATCTGACGTTTGTCGTGGCAAGCGGCCGAACTATTTGGTTTTCTGTCTCTTTATGAAGTTTAGCACTGCTGTTGTGGCTACATGTCTCCTAATCGAGATTCTCATTCGCTTCTGATTCTATCCATTTTTGTCATTACTAGCATTCATCGCAGACATTTCATCTCTGTTGTTATGATGTTTGTATGGTTTTTGTTTGTTAATGTCCAATTTTTGAACTGATAGCACAATGTGGATCAGAATACTGTGTTGTATTGCGTTCTTTTTTAATCCATTGTCAAATGTTTACATTGTAATTTCGATTGCATTTGCCAAATGATTTGACTTGCTTTATTACACCTGTTCTGAATTTCAATGTGACCTATTCCATCTTCTGATATTATGTTACCCAGGTACATGCAATTTTTAACCTGTTTTACTTGTTGAATTTGTATGAATATTGTTGTTTCTGTTTCAATTGTTTGCAATTGTCATAACTTCGATATTCTATGTTGATTTCCATGCTGTAATCTGTACAGCCCTCATTAAGATTGTTGATATGCTCCTGCAGTTGTTTTTCTCATGTTTCTATTAGGGATAGGTCATCAGCAAAAGACGTTTATTTAAGTGTTCACTGAAAAACTCTACATACGAGTTGAAGGTCTTGGTCAGTTATATATTATGTGACCTAGACTAACATGTTCAATCAGTATATTTTCGTGACCAGTCGTTTGTATTCTCTCTCGATACCTGTCGTTTGTATTCTCTCTCCATACCTGTCGTTTGTATTCTCTCTCCATACCTGTCGTTTGTATTCTCTCTCCATACCTGTCGTTTGTCTTCTCTCTCCATACCTGTCGTTTGTATTCTCTCTCCATACCTGTCCTTTGTATTCTCTCTCCATACCAGTCGTTTGCATTCTCTCTACATACCTGTCGTTTGTATTCTCTCTCCATACCAGTCGTAAGTCTTCTTTGCCCATAGCTGTCGTTATATGTCATTACCTACATCTTAAATTATGAGAACAGAAGGGCGGTTCAGCTTCAGCCTCATCAAATACATGCATTAAAAGATGAACATTCTCGAATAATCTCGAAATACATTAAAGAGTATTATTCCATCTATGATAAATGAGTGCATTGAATGGAAATGACGTGACAGTGATACTGAGAAGAATCAAGTTGCTCAAATATCAGTGGAACGAACACCATTGTCAGTTATTTAGGGAAACAATTCGTAAAACTGAAATCAAACGATAAATCTTCTTCAGTTAAGTCGCAGATACCATGTTAGTAAAACATTAAAGATTGGCAATGAAGTAGTATACTTTACTCAGACCAGAAAGAAGTTTAGACTAGCATCAGGGTCAGGTGAAATAATCTGATCAAGATCTCATCTCACGTTCTCGTCCATGAAGAAACAGGCAGTGTCACAGCAGTCTGGCCAACGAGGTGGAGTGCGACACAAATCCCAATAGTGGCTATCTTACTGGAATCTGTTCACTATACTCAAGCGAGGTTGACCTCGGTCCGCCATATCATTTCACATTGGGAGGTGTTCTCGTTATTATACGCTACTGGTGCTGAGTTGACGACGTTTTTAGTAGAATGTTACAGTGCCTCTTTCCTCATCCCGGGTGGTACTTTAGAAGGTCAACCTTCTAGCTCTATGCAATGCTACCGGAGAGTTCACAGAGTTAATCTCAACCTCGTTGATCAGATTGCCGAGGTAGATGTCTTCCCATACCTCGGGGGCATCAAAGACAAGATTGAGATATAGACAGGTAGAGTGTACAAACAGGCTGCATAAACCACAGGTGCATTCGCTTTTATCAATTTCGATATCAAACTGTAAAATGAAAAAAAGGCGTACTTCTTTTTCTTCTTCTTCTTGTTTTTCTTCTTGCTCTTCTTCTTTCTTCTTCTTTTTCTTCTTCTTCTTCTTCTTTTCCTTTTGTTCGTCAATAAAAGGACATGGTGACGTTGTGTCGAAGCTGCGATATCTGCGCTTTTTGGTCCCACATATCCGATTTCAGATGGTTGTTTTTGGTACCAGGTTTGATGTCTCAATGACAAACTCTGAGGTCCCGTATACACTTTAGAAATTTAACAATTAAAAATGAGGTTGATAGCCACTGTCCAGGCAAACAATTCATAATAATAGTGAGATTCTTTGCCTCATACTTCTAGTAAATCATAGGAATAGTAATCGCAAAAAGAACCAACTAACGATAGCTTCGATTACCTGGCAGCAGACACACATATGTGTATATCTTCTTCTTCGCACGCTATCAGAAGTCAACTTGTATTTTTTCGAAGAAAGCAGCTGTCATCCTGAGGCAGTCGACACTGCCATAGAGCTTATCTAGTGTTCCCACTGGTGATGGCCACATGTACTTTCTCGGGTCCTCGTATGTCGGGCAATTTTGCAGCAGATGTTCAGCGGTCATTTTCCCTGTACCACAGGTGCATTCGTCAGTGCCACCTATCTTCAGTTTATTGAATAGGTGGTACCTCAGTCTGTTGTGGCCCGTGCGGAGTCTGAAGACCACGACCTGCTCGCTGCTGTTCAGCTGGTAATAGGCATTATTTTTTGTGCAGCCAGTATATCTGTTTCCCATTTGGCCATGTATCTGGCCCTAATAAGCCTTTTCGACTCTTCGTAGATCACACTAGAATCTGGTTGTGGTAGTCTTGCACCTTCTGTTGCCAGTCTGTCTGCCTCCTCGTTGCCTTGGATGTTACAGTGTGATGGAATCCACTGTACCACTACTCTTTTTGGTGCGGACTGCTGGCATAGTTGACAGAGTACTGCTCTTAAATAATTAAGTTCAGTATTTGTCTGGCTTTTTAGTGCTGTAACAAGACCAGGGCATCTGTAAACATGACTATCTGGTTTTCATTGCTGCTTTCGCCTGTCAGCATTGCTTCTACTGCAGCCTTCAGTGCCTCTGCCTCCGCTCTGAAATTGCTTGAGTATTTTCTAGTTGCCACTGACAGTGTTATTTTTCTACCATTTGTTAAGCTCAGGAATACCCCTGCCCCTCCATTCTGTGTTGTGTTTGTTACAGAACCGTCGGTGTATGCATGGGTCCAGTCCATGCTTGGGTAGTTTTCCGCTATGTACCTCAGGGTTATGTCTCTTCTTTCTTTTTCAGTCTGGCTGTTCTTTTTTCCAATACCTGGTATATTTTCTATCATATCCGGAATGATATGCTGCTTCCATGTGGGTTTGCGTACAGTAGGGATGGGCTTTTGTGTTGTTACGGTGTTCATAGGGTCTTCGCTAATCTTCGCTTTGGCTATTTCTGCAAAGTTTCTCCGCTTTAGTTTCCCATTTCCAAATCTGTTTAGTCTCTAATGCATTGGGTAGTCTGTCAGTCTTCTTAGTTTCTGTGCTTGCTGCTGGGCTCTGCAGTTTCTTCTGTCGGTCATGGATTGCAGATTTGTAATCTTTTCAAGTTCTAGAATTGGCGTTGACTTCATGCCTCCTGTTATAACTCTTATGGCTTGGTTTTGAAGTTTGCTAATTTTATCAAAGTTCGCCTTTGCTGCTGTTGTCCATGCCGCAATGCCATACTCGAGAACTGGTCTCACTCTTCTAGTATACAGTTTATTTAGTAATCTTTCGTCTGCTCCCCAGCTTGTACCAGCAAGTATCCTCATGATTGCCATTCTTTGTCTGGCTCTAATTCGGTTTATCTCGATCTGACTTTTCCATGTCATGCGCCGATCAAATGTGACTCCCAAGTAGTTTGGGTTGTCGTTTGGCCGCAAATAGTTGATGTTAAGACTTATTTTGGTATTCTGTGGTTCATTTTAAAGCGAAAATATCGTACATGTTGTTTTTTCTTTATTTATTTTGACCAGCCATGATTTCGCACACTCCTACAACGAAGTTAGGTCCTGCTGCAACCGATTGTTTGCTACGATGAGATTTTTTTCAGAGGTCCACATAGCCAGATCGTCTGCAAACATGGAGCTGTGGACTCTTCTTGGTATATTCTCTAAGATGTTGTTTATATACACCAGAAAAAGTGTGGGTGACAGTACTCTCCCTTGGGGTACTCCTTGCTCCAGTGTCACCTTTTTGCTCATCTACCCTTGTACTTGAACTCTGACTGTTCTGTTTTCGAGGTAGTGGCTGATCCATCTGTACATTTGCCAGATAATTCACTTTTTCGTAGCTTGACTTTAAGTCCCTCTTTCCACACCTTGTCAAATGCCTTTTCTAGATCCACCTAAACCGCTACTGTATGCTTTTTCTCTTGGTAAGCATCCTCTATTTCCTGTGCTATGGTAGTGATCTGGTCCTCAGTGGATCTGTGTTGTCTAAATCCTGCTTGCTGTGGAATTAATATGTGTTTTTCTTCCAGGTGCCACATCAGTCTAGTGTTTATCATACGCTCCATCAGTTTCCCTACACAGCTCAGTAGACTGATAGGCATGTATCCATTTGAGTCTGTACTATATTTTTCTTTCTTTGGTACTAGTATAAGTACAGCATCTTTCCATGCCTGCGGTACAATTCCCCTTTTCCAGCTTTGGTTCAGGACTGATAGTAACTTCCTCTTTGCTGTTTGGCCCAACCCCATCAGCATTTCATTTGTTACCCCATCCTTTCCGGGAGATTTCTTTTTCTTTAGAGTTCTCATGGCGTCATTCATTCCATTCATTGTTAGTTTTGCCATCATGTGCTCCTCTGGTGCCATGTTGATGTTGTCGTGGCTTTTTTGTTGCTCACTAATGTCGGTATGCCTGTCTGTAGGGACATAAATGTGTTTTGCTCTGGCATAATGTTCTATGAAGTCATTTGCTGCTTTTTTTCCGGTAAGAATGTTGTCGCCCTGCTTGATGGTAATTCGTTTATTTGATGGTGTTTCGTCTTTCATGGCTCTGTCTAAATACCATAGCTTGTTCCCTTCTTTATCTAGATTGAGGCTTTCTGTTTTTTGTTTCCAGCTGTCTCTTGTTATTTGGTTCAGTGTTTTTTTTGTATTTCGCAGTGATGACCTTGAGGGCGATATTTGCTTCCATAGATTGCTCTCTCTCTCTGGGATGTTCCTGGCATTTGAGACTTCATCCTCCGATTTCTGCAGTTCATAATTCAAATATGGCTTGTAGTTTTTCCTTGCCCCTCTTGGGATGGTTTCGATAGCTGCTTACAGTATTGCTTTGCTCAGGCTTTCCACCCTAGGTTTCATTTTGTTATTTCGTGTGTTGATAGTTTCACACAGCCCATCTGTCAGCATTGCAAATTTTTCCCAGTCGGCTCGTCTGTAGTTCCAACTTGGCAGCGGCTTTATTTCCCGTGGGCCTACCTCCATATCAATTTCTAGCCTAATTGGCCTGTGGTCTCTACCTACCAATTGGTCGAGCACCTGACGATCTGTTTTGTGGTAAATATCCCCCGTGGAGAAGGCCACTTCTGGAGTGGAAGTGGTATGCCATGTTCTAGAATAGAAGCTAGAGCTGTCGTCCGACCTATTGATAAGATAGAGATTTGTGTCTATCTCCCAGTCTTCAACTTCATCCCCTCTGCTGTCGACTCCTACAATTTCTGCTTGTCCGGTGTGATTTACAGATACTGCGCTACTTCGTATACAGTTACGTGTCAGTATCAGAACCCCTCCTTTGTGACCTTCTCTATCAAGGCGGAAGGTCTGGTATCCTCTGATTGAGAATCTGTGGTTTTTGTTGAGGTGCGTTTCTTGGATACATGCCACGTCTATCTTACGTTCGTACAGGCAATTTGTTAGGGAAACTTTTTTGTTAAGGACTCCCTGTGCGTTCCACTGTAGCATTTTAAGAGTCTTGAGTTTTTGGTCAATACATGTGTTTATGAAAACCAGAGTCCCACGTATTCCAGACAAATGTCTTAATAACGAAATCCCTCAGAAAGATTCTAAATATGAAATGGTCTCACAATGCTACACACAAATGATTGTGTTTAAGAACGTGATGCACCGAGGTTGTTTTTGCAGAAGCCACTCCAACTGAGTTAATGGACTTTTCTTTGAGGGTGGATTACATTGACTCTTCTTACATACTGATGCGCACTTAAGAAGGTTGACATGGGTCCTGCTAGCTGTATTGCTTGATTTCCCATTAAGCTTGCAACAATAGGGATTTTAATGTCAATCCCCACGTCGTTTGTCTGACTGTTGTAACACAGACTGTTCGAGCAACCACCATGCAGACGTGAAGTAGGATTTTGATAAATACTTGTCGCTTAGCCTAGGAGCTAGTCTTTTCGGCAAAGCCAGGTGAAATAAGAGATCCTAAAAAGAAAGTAGTATTGGATAGGCTGCGAATTACGAACGCTCCACGCCATAATCGTCAGGAAATCATTGTCGCAGATCTCCCAGTGAAAATAATGCAAAACAAGACCACAGAACACATCGATAAAAGTCATAGAAGATGGAACACTAGACCAATCAGAAGGAAGAGGATGAGGAGTTAAAAAGAACAAATGTGAAAAATGCAGTGTACAGGCCTGAATGAGCTGGCTGAAGACCCGACGGTCATAAGAACAACGAATAAAATGTTTCTAAAATGTGGTTTCCAACATAAAACACCCATAAATGTATAATTTCACAAAACTAAATTGGAAGTAGGGAAGTCTTTCAACATCTACATACACTATTTGATAGGAAATACAAGGGGGGACTCCCCCTCAGGAGAAGGGCAGGCCGGCAGGCCAAATTTTCTCTAGTCCCAGTGAAATTCATCGCCGAGGTCGTTGGGATCCGTTCTGCACAGAGCGCTGCCATCCCTCCTCGAGCGAGCCCGGTTGGTCGGTCGTCTGGTGCATGTGGGAGGCCCCTGTCAGGCGGTCCTAGGTCGACAGAGTGAGGGACGGGTGGAACAAACATCCTTCATCACTATATAACCCAGCCCATCACCCCGCCAATCTCCTGCTTCCACAAACTGACAACTCCCCTCGTCTTAACACTTTAAATTTGGTCAGGAGGTCATCTGGGGTAGTTGTCTCGCCGCAGCGACTCAATTTCAACCAGTGTTCGTAAAGCGATCTCAGTCCCGCCAGGCGCAGCGATAGCGCGGGCTTGCGGAAAACGCTCGCCTGCCTTTCCCCGTACAGCGAATTGGGTGCGGTTTGTTGTAGCGGCTCCTCCACCGAAGTGCGCTGGTCTGGTCCGTATCAGGAAACGTGGTCCGTCAGTTGTGATTTCTCTAAGACTTATAGCAGAGATCGACAGTACGTCTCGCTGGTGGTCCGACTCTCGCAAAGAGCTTGTGACCGGCAAATGGAAAGCAGGAATCGTTGCCTCGAGGCCCTGCGTTCTCCTACGGAGAAGGGCAGGCCAGCATGCCAAATTGTCTCTAGTCCCAGTGAAATTCATCGCCGAGGTCGTTGGGTTCCGTTCTGCACAGAGCGCTGCCATCCCTCCTCGAGCGAGCCCGGTCGGTCGGTCGTCTGGTGCGTGTGGGAGGCCCCTGTCAGGCGGTCCTAGGTCAACGGAGTGAAGGACGGGTCCCTGCGGCCGTCCCAGTGAGGCTTTTTACACACCCTTCCTCCGCCGACCGGTGTGTGCGCTATGTACGTCTCCGACAGATATCTGGTTGATCTTGCCAGTAGTCATATGCTTGTCTTAGAGATTAAGCCATGCATGTCTAAGTTCACACTGTCTCACGGTAAAACCGCGAATGGCTCATTAAATCAGTCGAAGTTCCTTAGATGACACGATCCTACTTGGATAACTGTGGCAATTCTAGAGCTAATACATGCTAACTAAGCTCCGACCCTCGCGGGAAGAGCGCTTTTATTAGTTCAAAACCAATCGTCGTTTCCCCTAGCGGGGTTGCGGCGTCCCCACTGGCGACTCTGGATAACTTTGTGCTGATCGCATGGCCTCATGTGCCGGCGACGCATCTTTCAAATGTCTGCCCTATCAAATGGTGATGGCACGTGACATGCCTACCATGTTTGTAACGGGTAACGGGGAATCAGGGTTCGATTCCGGAGAGGGAGCATGCGAAACGGCTACCACATCCAAGGAAGGCAGCAGGCGCGCAACTTACCCACTTCCGGCACGGGGAGGTAGTGACGAAAAATAACAATACGGGACTCTTTCGAGGCCCCGTAATTGGAATGAGTACACTTTAAACCCTTTAACGAGGATCTATTGGAGGGCAAGTCTGGTGCCAGCAGCTGCGGTAATTCCAGCTCTAATAGCGTATATTAAAGTTGTTGCAGTTAAAAAGCTCGTAGTTGGATCTTAGGCGCAGGCGGGCGGTCCGGCTCGCGCCGGTTCACTGCCCGTTGTCTCCTGCCCTACCGTCTGCCGGCTCTCTCCCACGGGTGCTCTTCGCTGAGCGTCCTGGGTGGCCGGCGCATTTACTTTAAACAAATTAGAGTGTTCAAAGCAGGCCTCGGCTGCCTGAATAATGGTGCATGGAATAATGGAATAGGACCTCGGTTCTATTTTGTTGGTTTTCGGAACTGGAGGTAATGATTAACAGGGACAAACGGGGGCATTCGTATTGCGGCGTTAGAGGTGAAATTCTTGGATGGCCGCAAGACGAGCTACTGCGAAAGCATTTGTCAGGAATGTTTTCATTAATCAGGAACGAAAGTCAGAGGCGCGAAGACGATCAGATACCGTCGGTCGCTGACATTTGGTCCACGTGCTTGGCTGATAAGCTACCATCTGAGGGATTACGGCCGAACGCCTCTAAGCCAGAATCCGACCCAAAATCTCAGCACCGCTGAGATGGGAGGCTACGACATGGCTGGAGCTTGTGTCCCGGCCCGATCGAGCCGCAGGAATGCACCTGGTAAAATGCACTTCTTCCTCGCTCTTTGCATCTGTCTGCTATCAGTCATTCCAATGGACGCAGGAGAGATGCAGTCCAGCGGACACTGCACCTCCTGTCCTATGGTGGCAAGCTCCCGGGTGGCGGGGAATGCTAGGCGTACCATCACTGCAGATGAGCCGAGAAAATAGAGCGAGCAAAAAGATACCTCACTCATATGCATATGCTACGTTTCTGGCAGGACGTGACGATCCTGGGAAAAAGTCACACTGGACTTCCTCTCTTCCGGGATAGTACAAACTAGTACATATTCCATCATATCATTGCCAAACGCTATAGACACGAGTAGGGAAGACTCGATAGTCCTGCAAGACAACTTCCCAAGAGAGACAACTCTGACCAAAAACAACTGCTGCCTTGCAGTTAGGCTGGGGACAGCCAAAGGCTAAGGAGGGCAACCCTACAGAACCGCCTGTTGAAATCGGATGCACTGAGCCACTGGCTAACAAATTAAATCAGTGCAACGTAAATATCGCTGTAAACAGCGTACGATGAAGAAGAAGAAGAAGATACCGTCGTAGTTCTGACCATAAACGATGCCGACTTGCGATCTGCAAAAGTTGCTTCGATGACTCTGCGGGCAGCTTCCGGGAAACCAAAGTGTTTGGGTTCCGGGGGAAGTATGGTTGCAAAGCTTAAACTTAAAGGAATTGACGGAAGGGCACCACCAGGAGTGGAGCCTGCGGCTTAATTTGACTCAACACGGCCAACACTGAAATGACTGACATGCCGAGACCACTTTCCTTGGGTCTAATATGGAATTGGTGCTGGATTTAGACCCTCAGATATCTGGGGTTATGTTTTCTGTAGCTCGGTTGGTCTGCATTCAGTGTTTGATAAAGGAATCAACGGAACAGCACTATCAGGAGTGGAACCTGAGGTTTAAATTGACTTAACACGCCAATACTGTAGAATGACTGTCAAAAGAGAGCACCTCCCTGGGGTCTAATATTAAACATGTGCTGGTATTAGACCCACGGAATACAGGTCAGTCTCCTAACCCCCAAATGAAAGAGCGCCTTCTACGGTAATCTGGTCTTCACCCTGCAGAAATCGCAGGCTCCAGAAACTTGGCCATTGACAAACTAAAAGCCCTCTATTGATACGTTCTGGCTAATATTGAACGAGTGCTGGAAATAGACCCTCGGAAGACAGGTCAGTTTTACCCTACTAATGACAGGGCGTTGCTACGGTAATCCTGCTAAACTCGAGAGGAGCCACAGACATTTGGTTTACGTACTAGGCTGATAAGCCAACGGTGCGAGGTGAGGAATTACGGCCGAACGCCTCTAAGCCAAAAATCTCGCCAAAAAGCAGCTCAGCACGAATGCAAAGGGAGGCTTCGACATGGTGGGGACCTGGGGCTCACGCTCCAGCCCCGCCTGGTCAAGCCGCAGAATGAGGTCTCTGCCGTCCGCTGATCAAAGCGGGCGGGAAGCTGCTCGATATCACCCCATACGGCGATGAGGTATGAAATCATTTGTAGAAGACTTAGTTCTCGGTCGGGGTGCCCTGAGCAGTAGATCAGCTACCTCACTGCGAACTGCTGAGACTCAACCCTTGACCATGAGATATGTCCGCTCCCCAGGCTAACAACATCTCCGTGCAAGACTAGGCTTGTCACCTGGTCAAATGCACTATTTCGCCGAGAGGAATCACAGGTCGCTGAGATTTGGTTCACGTGCTTGGCTGATAAGCTACCATCTGAGGGATTACGGCCGAACGCCTCTAAGCCAGAATCCCGCCCAAAATTTCAGCACCGCTGAGATGGGAGGCTACGACATGGCTGGGGCTTGCGTCCCGGCCAGATCGAGCCGCAGAAATGCACCTGGTAAAATGCACTCCTTCCTCGCTCTTTGCATCTGTCTGCTATCAGTCATTCCAATGGACGCAGAAGAGATGCAGTCCAGCGGACATTGCACCTCCTGCCCTATGGTGACAAGCTCCCGGGTGGCGGGGAATGCTAGGCGTACCATCACTGCAGATGAGCCGAGAAAATAAAGCGAGCAAAAGATACCTCACTCATATGCATATGCTACGTTTCTGGCAGGACGTGACGATCCTGGGAAAAAGTCACACTGGACTGCCTCTCTTCCGGGATAGTACAAACTAGTACATATTCCATCATATCATTGCCAAACGCTATAGACACGAGCAGGGAAGACTCGATAGTCCTGCAAGACAACTTCCCAAGAGAGACAACTCTGACCAAAAACAACTGCTGCCTTGCAGTTAGGCTGGGGACAGCCAAAGGCTAAGGAGGGCAACCCTACAGAAACGCCTGTTGAAATCGGATGCACTGAGCCACTGGCTAACAAATTAAAACAGTGCAACGTAAATATCGCTGTAAACAGCGTACGATGAAGAAAGTATACTACACAGGAGTACACACATTCCTGTACTTTAAAACATAAAAATGTAGTAAGGATTTGATAAATCACATAAGAAGATGTGTATCTAAAGCTATACTGACCTTGTTGTAGTTTCAACTGTAAATTCGTCGAAATGCTGCACCAGAAATTTGATTTATTATTTAGACACTAACAACTGGTCTATATAAAGCAGCGACAGACGATTCACAAACACGAACTATAATAGTATGCTGCAATTTAAATGGGTAACTCCTCTAACTAGAGGTTCTAAAATTGTAACATAAGTGACATATGACATATTAGATGGGAAAGTAATTTAAATAAACGACTACAAATTTAATGTAGTATTATAAATAGATGGCTGAAGACATATGCACCCTAATGCAATAAAAAACACAGAAGAGAAATGTTTTGATAATGTGATTTCAAATATGATGTTAGCTGATTTGGTTAAGTAAAAATCTCACAGATAGCGGCATTACCAATCCGCATTAGTGGGTTTTACCGTTTGATCTATATTGTTGCTATGCATTTCAATGATGAACGGAGACAAAACCGTGAAACCACAAAGAAGATCAGTTATTCATATATGCATTATATCAAGTCTTAGCCATCTTGTTGAAGGGGCAGCGTAGCGCAGTGATTAGCGAGCTGACTTCGCACCTGAGTGGTTCATTCACCAGTTCAGGCAGAAATGTTTTTTCAGACCCCAACCACACCTGGGTTGACCTAGCCTTATAAATGGGTACCGGTTCAGGCCTGAAAGTAAAAGCGGTGAGGGAGAGCAGGCTTCCGCCCTCATATAGCCGAGCCTTTGAAATGTGAGATCGCTAACACCTCACACGCTCTGATTTTGGCTCCCAAATTGAGCACTGTCACGTCTGTATAACCTACATATTACCTTGATCTGAAGTATTCATACGTTCATCATTACGTATCGCTCGAGTGGGTTACAAAAACAGATTCACTATAAACCTTTCAAGGTTTTAGTGAAGGGCGATTTAAGACGGTTGTGCTTGGCGCTAGCAACATCGTCATGTAAGAACTGAAATGGACCAGAGAAAGTGTTGGTTCTTTGTTTCACTCTGAGATAAAAGTCGAATTAATCACATCAATCAATGAATAATAACATTAATTAATTAATCAAAATGGGTTTAGAAGAACAGACTCACTATGAATCTTCCTATAGTGTGGTGAATGGGGCCTAAAGATGATTGTGCATGGCGCAAGCAATATTGTAACATAACACCATTGTTTTTTAAAACTATCACATACATGAGACTGGAGGAATTGTTGGTTCTATGTTTTACTTAGAGAGAGAAAAGCCGAATCAATCAAATCAATCAATTGAATCAATCGAAATAAAATTTAATTAATCATCCTGATTACAAATCACGTTCTTTCATAGAGATCATGCGTGCGTGCGACTTCACTGTCTGTGTGTGTGTACGAGCGTGTGTGCGTACGCGTGTGTGTACGTACGTATGTGTGTGTGTGTACGTACGTGTGTGTGTATGTGTACGTACGTGCGTGTGTGTGTATGTGTGTGCGTGCGTGCGTTCGTACACGCACGCACGCATGCATGTGTGTATGCATGTATGTATGCATGTATGTATGTATTTAAGTATGTATGTGCCTACGTTCGCCCGTACGTTCGTATGTATGTATGTATGTATGTATATATGTATGTATATATGTATGTATGTGTATATTAATATATACATATATATATATATTTGGGATTGACCGTACTGTCGCTTTAGTAGAGTACTGCTTTACCCATCGCTCCATCTGTCTTCTTCTTCTTGTGATCGTAACTCCATCTGTCTTACTTTGTCAGCTATTTTCTCGCCACTAATCCTACATGCCTTGCTGCTGTTCGAGGCTTTCCTAGAATGAAGGTGCTTGACGTTGAACTATCTTTAGAAGATCTCAATACAGTCATTGACAACTTGGCGCTGGACAAAGCAGCGGGGAGGGACGGATCCCAACTGATCTGTTCAAGCATTGTAAAAATAGACTCTTGAAACCGCTACACTTGTTGCTATGTCAGAGTCTCAATTTGGATTCAGATTTGGAAGATAACGATCGACATGATCTTTTCTCTACCACAGCTACAAGAAAATCACTCGAGATTTCATCAAAATTACAAAAGCATTCGATTTCGTTACCGTGATTGGACTTTTTAAAATTCTTACAAAAATAGGCCGTCATAACAAACTGCTGCAGATTATTGTGCCATTTCATAAGAATTTGAAAAGAACAGTTTTATTGGACGGTAATACATCACCATTTTTTTATATTCCATGTGATGTTAAACAAGGCTGTGTTCTAGCCCCAACTTCTTTGCGCTGCTACTGAAGCACGCATTTGGTAATGCAACAGAAGGGATTTGCTTTCACACTAGATTAGATGGCTCTCTGTTTAATCTTGCCAAGACTCAAAGCTAAACCAAGATCAGGGAAGTTACTGTAAGGGACTTGTTATTTGCTGATGCTGCTACAAATGCCACTCACAGTTTGCATGAACTCCAGGGATTGATAGATGACTTCGCCCAGGCGTGCAAAGATTGCGGTCTCTCAATAAGCCTGAATATAACAAATGTGCTGGTACAGGACGTACATACCAACTAAGCCATCATTTTCTATAACTATGCACTAGCAACTGTGAACCGGTTCATTTACCTTGGATCTCTTTTCAATGATAAGCTCTGCCTAAACCTCGAATCGGTCAATCGCATTGGCAGAGCTGCTACCATATTTTCTCGTCTCACAATAGGTGTCTGGGGAAAACCCCAAACTTACAGCCAAGATCAAGGCCATGGTCTACAATGCCTGTGTCGTCAGTACCTTTCTATATGGCAGCGAAACGTGGACAACATATGCAAACAGGAGCATACGCTCAACACCTTTCACCTACGGCGCATAAGATCCATCAATGGCATCTCATGCAGAGACAGGGTGACAAATGCGGAGGTGCATTTTTGCACAGGTCTTCCAAGTATGTACACCCTACTTCGCCAACGAAGTCTTCGATGGCTTGGTCATATTCGTTGCGTGGAAAACGGTTCTCATCCCAAAAGATATTCTATATGGACAGATTGCGTGTGTTAAAAGAAGATCTAGTCGACCACAGCATCAGTTTAAAGAAGCATGTAAGCGGCTCTGGATTTGGATCTGACATCTTAGGAAGACTTAGCTGCAGACTGATCCAAATAGAGATGTAACCTTAATACATTCTAGTAGAAATGGTAAAAATGAAACAACGATATATTATTAGTGTGTGAGATGCATTAAGAAATTATGCTGACAGGTCTTTCTTCATAGGTTTCTTGTGTATGCCAAAGTTTCTTTTCCATCTCCTGCAGATACCCATATGTAAATGTAATTCGTTAGTTCACCTGTAACATTTTCTTTTTTAAAATTAATTTAAACATTTGCAAATATATACAAAAACTCTTGAACGTTTTTTTCAAGAATTTTAAATTAAAAAATATCACCAGGAAAGAACGTAGAACAGGGAAATAATTCAACAAAGCTGTTCCCTACATATGGTTTAGATTATAACTGAGTAGTCTCCCCGTCTTTGTGAATTGTTCTTCATTGTATTCAAACCTCTTTGATGCCGATGATAGTGAGCATATGTTATTTGAAATGCTGACCATGACGGAAGAACTGATATCAATGGGTGCATCCTTGAGGCAATCTAAGACATCTATGAAGCATTTGACTTCTTCTTGTGCTTGATCCACGAGATTGTTCTTCTCCAATCCAAATTGTTTTAGAATACTGAGTGAAGCATTTCTCTGTTCTTTCGAGATGTCACCGTTTCCATTTCCAATTTCTGTACCAGCAGAGCCAAGTGCCTATAAAATGATAAACAAGTACAATTTATAAAGGAAAGCCATATTTCTCAGATTAAATGACTGTCTTTTTGTAAAAATACAACAAAAACAAACTGTCAATACAACTTTTTTTCATTTTTAGGGCAGTTTACGTTTTTTTTTAGGCTGATAACTACAGCTGTCGTTACGTCGTGCGCTGGCTATGTTTGTTTATTTCACCCCCAACAGAAAAACAAATATGTCATACCAGGAATAAAACCGATGCCTTCCTTGTCGGCAGGCAGGCGTCTAAGCCATTCGACCACGCGGTCCGTCTTTTTGTAATATTGGTAATTCTTACCCGATTTGTGTTGCTATTCAAGCCCGGTAGAGTTGGTTACATATATATCTTGTGTTGTTGAGATTGCAGGGAGCTTCAGTCTTATACGACCACAGTGATTACATGAAGCTCTAATTAAATATTGAAAATCATAGAGTGCCGAAAGTCGCTGGTTCGAATCACGATGGAAACCGTGATTTTTTCACGTGAATCTTCTGATAAAAATTACCTTGATCTCTGGGTAGTGAGATCGGACCCAAGTTTACCCTATCGACCACCTTAAAAATCACCTGGGAGTCAGACATTGAAAAGAGTAGACCTAGCGGCCGCTGCCCGAACAAAATTTAAATTTCTAGTAAAAAATCTACCTACATTATTTGTACCTTCCCCCAGGGTTAGTAAGCAGCAGGAAGATTAAAATACCTACCACTGATAGCCGACAGCCTTCAGATACCTGACAATAGACATTAAAATACCTTTTAAAATACCATGATTCCAAGTATTCAAACCAAAACAAGCAAATATGTGTATTATTTTTTATATTTATATTATTCGAGCAATAACAACAAATCTTTACACGAACAACCGAATATAAGGCGCTGATAAAAATTAAAAGGCGATACAAAACCCCAAAAAACGATAACGCATCAACAAAGGTAAAGAGTATTAAAAAAAGTCAATTCATCTTTTCCTACATCTGACTCGTGCTATTTGTTGGTATAAACTGGCGCAGGCGGTTAGGTTGTTAGACATTCTTCTCAAAGGACCAAACCATATTATTCGCTGTTAGCCCATGTATGGATTACTATTTTATGGAGCGTTACAACATTTTGTAACATCTAGCAAACCCAACAATTCATTATTGGAAGCATCTAAATTGTTTTATGTCATGATCTTGTGTTCTTCGATCTTCGTCAGGTTCATTGGCTGACACTGGTTAAAGATGGTGGTACTTGCATCTTAATTCACCCAAAAGAGTTCCCTCAGTTATCATCGTACGTATTTGACAGCTGATGACTGTAAATGGACATTATATTTCTGGTTAAGGATTTGACTTTTCGATATGATTTTATTTTAAATAAAAAAGTAAAGAGATAAAGACAGAAGTGTAGAAATAATGCTAACCCTAACCCTAATCCATACCTAAAACTCATACCCTAATCCTAACCCTAATCAGAAACCTAACCTTAATCCTAACCTTAATCCTAACTCTAATACTGAATGTAACCTTAATCCCAACCTTAACTGTAATCCTAATCTTAACCTAATCCTAATCCTTACCCTAGTCCTAACCCTAACACAACAAATGTATTGCAAAGAGGGAACGAATAAGCATAGATTCCTGTCTATTCTAGCAGAATGTTTGACACCCTCAACAGTTACAAATATGGATTATTCTATGTTGTCACGACCACAAATCATATGTTTAAGATACATATTTCTTTTGTTTTCGGAGAATTAAGACTCAAATACAATATGTACTTGTAACATCTTATTTGTGGCTATATTTACTTTATTGAGTTCTTACTTCTATGTTCATGTCCGTTCTGGCGTCATCTGTGAACGCTTCCCATTGATCTCAATTCTCTAACTTAATGACGTTCTGTGATTACAGACAAGGATTTCACGTTACGTGCTTGTTTTGTTGATTTTAATTACCTTTACTCCTGCTGAAATGCACGTAAACATATAGCTAATTCAGTGTTGTTGGTTATGTGAACTATTTCCTAATATTTACAATATAACCAGATATACACTAGGTTGGAACCTATAAGTAAAGAAACAATTTCGGAGATCAAAGAATACACGGCGATGAGTTCAATGAAAGTGTAGTGGCAGGTATGATACTGAAGATCGCAGGATAGACAAGGAACAGTATAATGGTTTGTGGTCAGACATTCCACGGGGATCTTGACGGAATAAGTCAGTCTCAGTCAAGTAAAGCAAGTCACAACATGAGATAGTTTAAGTCAGTCTAAGTCACCTAAGTCACATTTTACGATATATTAAGTCAGTGGTTGTCAAGTAAGTCACAACATGAAATAGATTAAGTCAGTCTGAGTCAATTATGTCACATTATGAGATAAATCCAGTCTAAGTCATGTAAATCAAATAATGAGATAGATTCAGTCTGTCCAGAATGTCACTTAATGAGATAGATTCCGTCTAAGTCAAGTAAGTCAAATTTTTGGATAAATCCAGTCTGTCAAGTAGGTCTAATTATGAGATAGATTCAGCCTGTCAAGTGTCAAATAATGAGATAGATTCAGTCTCACTCAAGTAAGTCACACCATGCGATAGGTTGTCCGACAAAGTCAAACAAGTCACATTATGAGATATATTTAGTTTAAGCCAAGTAAGTCACATCATGAGATAGATTTCTGCCAAAGACCG
Source organism: Ariolimax columbianus (assembly GCA_036924085.1). Lineage (NCBI taxonomy): Eukaryota > Metazoa > Mollusca > Gastropoda > Stylommatophora > Arionidae > Ariolimax > Ariolimax columbianus. The sequence goes on from JAVGWX010000017.1 coordinate 33,375,741, forward strand.
ATGCGTCGGTCCGAAAGGTGCACATATCGCAGCCAAGGTGTAAACTAGCGACACAACGTATTCCGTTCTCCGGACTACATCCTGCTACATGGAAAGCCCTGTTCAGGGCTTGATAGTGGAAGATTGAGAACGAATATTAGAAGAAGAAGAAGAAGAAGAAGAAGAATGAGATAGATTCAGTCTCACTCAAGTAAGCCACAACAAGTACTAACAAAAATGACCTATCCAGTTCAACACTAAGATCTTAAACGTACATACACCAACTATTGCGCACGACATTGATAACCTTGTTAAAAAAGACTTCAGCTCGGTCTGAGAAGTCGTCTCCCTGATTGATAAATGGCTCTTTAATTACATCTGTTCCATTGAGAATGTCCACATGAATTGTTCCTAGGTAGAGACTGAAAGAAAAACTGAATTGAGTTTTTTTCGAAATAACACCACCATGACATGCCATGCCGATTGTAATTCATGTACCTTTACAAATTCATAACATTTTAATATTGTAATTGTTTTTTTCTCCACTGACAATGAAGATAATAATATTGACTGCCCATAATGAATAAGATTACTCTTTTGTGCGCCCTGAAAAAAAGATGGAAATGGGCGATTTGCAGTAGCTTGCATTATACCCCGAGCGTTCTTGTGAATGTGAACCAGAGTCCTCAAGCGGCTATGTTATGCCTGATATGATGCGCGTGGTACTCACTATTACGGGATCACGTCGATCCATCATCGTGTTAGTCAGGCTATCATGACAACAGCCCGTTTACGTGAAGAACTGCATAGAAGTGAGTTGAGAGTTTTAGCTATTATATTTTATCTTACCCTGACTAACATGCCCAATGAGTCTATTTGACCTGCCTCTGACTTTCTAATTTTATTTTTATTTTACGTGTTTGCCTCACTAGTTTCTACTGGAGGAGGCGCGCCTATTATATTAATCAAATTAAACAAATCAGTGCTTGGATGCATGTGTGCGTCTGTATGTACCTATGCTAGGTTTGTACGCTCTCAGAAGTCAACCCAACCAAAGTGCAATGGAAGGGTCTCACCCTAATGGTGCGTGTGAAAGTTGTGCAAGAGTGTGATTGTAGGACATAGTCAAATGAAACAGAGTGATGTAGGCAGAGAGAGGAAGGAGAGTCCAATTTTACCTGACCAGTCGTTCCTTTCATCTATTCAAAGCAAAGGGCTATCGCTGCAGCTGGCTTCTTTCAGGAAACACAAAACCTTTAGGTATGACTTCGTTGTTTAGTTTTTATAACAATTTATTTACTTGATGAAGCTGCTAACGAAAACATAACTTTCATTAGTCGATTGTTACCACTTAGGAGGTTACAGTTATAATATTCTAACCTCCCTGGACACCACTCCGGTATCATATCATGTATGCTCTTTATAAATTATTTTGTTCTCTGTCTTGCATTTGATTCGAAACCGTCCAGTAACTTCTCTTTTTGTGCGTTCTTTATCCAGTTTCCAAGCAATATTAAGTATTGTATTATTACCCTTCCTTTCGCATTACATGCTACGCATATGAGGAGTGTGGATTTTCCTGATGCTTGTTGATATGTGACGTAGTCCTTAAAAATAAATCATCATTAAATTTGAGAACTGTCCATTGGATAACACAAATTGATTGATAAAACAGCTTGTTAGTTCCGAAAACCAAGAAAAAAAAGTGTCTTTATAGACCAATTGGCTACAATTAATAATATTATTATGTTTTGGTTGTGCATCCCCGCCGACGAGCACCGCCGACATGACACTTATTACAATTCCACGTCATATATTTCTCATGTGTTTATATGACTGGTCAGGACGATTGGAGGAAAAATAGATTAGCAACACGATTGACATAAGCTGTCTTCGGTGACTTCCTTATTATCTCTCTGTCGTCTGCTGCCTACAAACGGTATTCCTTGCCAGTATCAGGTGGCATGGCAATGTACGAAGCTTTGAAATTCTTATCAGGTATAACATGTTCAGCATCATATGCTTTGGCAAAAATACCTAGATACGATGGACATGACATGTTGTTCTCACGTTTTTTGAACGCCTCCTCAAGCAGCTGCTAAACGGAAAGCTTAGAACAAGCGGGCACTCGTCACGGGGAATAAAGACACGCTAAAGAGATTAATTAAAAATGTATCTGAAAAACTTCAACGCTGATGCCACCTCTTAAGAGATGTTTGCATTTAACCGTTTCACATGGTATGTTAGCATCACAGAAGGTGCTCAGATTGCAGAGGGAAACCCCATCACTAGCGCACAGAGAAAGCCAGCAGCACAAAATAACAGAACGCACGACGACCCAATAAACAAATCCTCACGTGTGTGTCACAAGCGTGGGAGAATTAATCGTGCCAGGATTGGACTTGACAGTCACACAAGATCACCTCTTGAAGAACCAGTCTGATACTGTCGCATACTTCGCTTGCAGTGGATAACTATTAATTTAATAATTCTTGATAACCACGACACTACTTTTGACTACCTCTCCAAACTAGGTGATTCGCTGCAGTGGTTTCGTTGTTCTGACAACCCTTCAGTGTTCCCTTAACTGCTGTCCTTGATTCGTCTCTTGGATTGTTCTCCCTTAAGCTGAACTTGCATTACTTCGTCGTGCATTATCCTCTTAGGAAGCCGAAGCATGTCATACCGATTTTACCTCTGAATTGTTTGGGTGTCGCTAGGAATGTTTGCATTTGACAGGACCACAGAATCTTGAATCATATACTGCTAGTGGTACAATCCAGAGCACGCGTCGCAGGCAAGTTTTATTAAAGTTGTTTAACGTCGTGGTTTGTGAAGCGGGCATAGTTCAGTTCTTGTAAGCATAAAGTAGAATAGCGAAAACGATGAACGGTAGACCTTCCTTTTAATCTCAAAACTGTTTCCCCAGCGTTCCTAAACTGTGTAATGCAGTAATCCAAATGCTATATTTGCCATTTCTAACTCTTTCTTCATAGCGTAGTTATGCCACCTCACCAATCCTGAAAACGAAGACAAGTGTGTGGAAAAAAGAGACTTTTTGAGGACGCCTTTCTCTTTGATACAAAAACATACATTTACATTCTTGTATGGTCTTTTAGAAATGAGCTTCCCCTTTGTTAACAGTAGATGGCGATATTGTGGAGGCTATTGTATCCAAACGGTCAATTTACCGATCGTGTGGTCCGTTATAGATTATGACACTATATGATGACTGATGCTATCTATAATGATTTTGTCGGTAAGCTTGGTAACTATTATCTCAGAATACTCTAATTCTATATGTTTTTACTACGTTTCGGAAAGCACTACAAAAGCACATTCGCCATCTTGGTATCGCAAGCAGATAACATTGTCACGAATGTGATTTAAATAAGATGTTGTAAATGAAAATGTTATTTTCAATGCATAATTCAACCTTTTTTTCTCCTCACTCATTTATGTGTCCCAAGCTGAAAAGTCCTCCCACATTTCTCTCTTCCATTGCATAATCCTTGCCAACTTGTGTTTTGGAATCTCAGTGATAATCAAGATAATTCTTTGTTCCACCTTGTCTACTGTTTCCTGTAAGGTGTTAAAGAATTCCTCAATTTCACAATCATCTGATGCTGATGTTGGTGCGCATATTTGTATTTATTGGTAGGTTTCTTTTCTTTCGCTTTAGTCTAATCATAATGATGCGGTCGTTAACTAAGTTCTAACGAAATAGTTACTTTTTTTTGACAGGATTAAACCGTTCACGCTTTGTTCACCATTGTGCTACTGCTCCACGGTGACCTTGACCGCCCCATCTGGGTTCTGATACTTAAAGAACGTCCTAGTTCTAAGCGATCCTTTCAAATCATGAGTTATTTCCCCTGACACAGGTTTCTGATGTTTCAAGTGTCTGGTCTTGGTGGTTTTAGTTCTATTTCTGAGTTTTCCACCGTAATGCAGTTTGGCTTTTGGCCGCCATCTCTATTTCTTGTACTGACTACGAAATGGTCCGCCTCCACAGTTTGCGTCGATAATCTGACTGGCCTGTGTGCATTATCATTAGATCTGAGTTCTGGAATTACTTACTTTCCGTGTACAAGTACCAGGTTATACAGTATGCATCCAGCATTCAGCCACATGAATGGCTTTGTCATTTGCCTCCAGCATGCCACACCTAATGCATGTTTTCTGGAGGTTGGCGGAGGCCATGTGGCTCATGTAATGTTAATCAGTCCAATGTGTACACCCTTCGTTACATATTTCTCTTGCACCATGATACACCAATTCGGAGTCTTGTCAGCGACTTCCATGTTGTGTATGGTAGATGATGTCCGGGGGCAAGTTCCTCCCGATGTTCCAGCTCTGGGGCCTCTTTCAATTCGCGCCATCTCTCGATATGGCGACTTTCAGGATTTGTATGTATGGGCTGTGTTGATTTCAGGAAGCTACCTCTAGATTTGAGTCTTGTGATCTGTACCTGATGTTCAAACATTGGTTGCCTTGGATCATGCTCTTGTTTATCTCGTTCTATTTCTGCTGCAAAATTTCTTCTATTCTAGGGTGGTGATATTCCAATTATGGCGTATATTTTATCAATGGGTGTGGGTTTAAAGCACCCTGATGCTATCCGCCTCGCCTGTATATTACTGTATCAACTAGTTTCGGATGGTCAGAGTTTTGTAGACTGGCGCAGCGTCTTCAGGTACGTAAAAAACACAAGAAAAGTGCAAATGTCCAAAGAACTGCATCATATGTTATATATAATGAGTGCTAGGCCACTTCCTTGTGCCAGTGTGTTGTTTTTCCTGTCCTTTTCCCCAAGAATGACATATACTCGTCTGTTCTGCAGGAGGCATTTGATGATATTGGTCGGACGCTAATCTTTTGTCTGGTATTATTAACTATCATGCGTTTCTTGCCAATATTTAATTCATAAGTTTACCGTTGTTTTCTGAATGTTGTTCTGGTCGGTACCAGTGTTAGTACCTGGTGTACCCTTAACCCAATACACGAGTTTTGCACCTACTGCTTTAAGAGTAGTTGTCGACTAGGTCACCTTTTTACACCAGTAGCTGTGTGTACTGGTCAGGAATGTACTCCATTTGTTATATTTATCATTCACGTAGTTCAGCTGGACTTCCAAAGCCGTTGTCCAGGGAGTGGCGCTGCCGTACACAGGCAGGCTTAAAGTGTGATACGTGAGTTAGGCAGAAGGTGTGGGAACCAAATAGGCTTCTGGCGTCATAGATGTGGCTGCCACTCACCATGAGGTACTATTTCTTACACTTATGTCCTACCTCTCATAAATGATTAGACTTCACATGAAAATCTTAAATATACTTTTTTTGGTAAATGTATAATGTAAAGGTGGATCCCCGGGTGTATCTTTTTTTCCACGTAATCACAAATTCGTTCGATACGAGTCCGCCAGAAACTATAAAGTGTATGGATTCCTGTATAAAATAAGTTCTCTTGGTCTCATGTGTTAACATTCATGATTGACCTTTTCATAGGACCTGAACGTCGTTGAATGGACAGTATCGGCTTGAGCATTGTCATGTGCAAAAGGACATGTTTTCTCAGAGGTCCAGGTCGTTTGGATTTCATTGCGGGTCAAAGATGATTCCTGCAAAGATCTGTTTACGAGGCACTGGTGAAAGTGCTCTCCCTGGACATGTAGTGCTCTCCCTGGACATGTAATGCTCTCCCTGAGCATGTAGTGCTTTCCCTAGACATGCAGTGCTCTCCCTGGACATGTAAAGCTCTCCCTGATCATGTAGTGCTTTCCATAGACATGTAGGGCTTTCCCTGGACATGTAATGCTCTCCATGAGCATGTAGTGCTTTCCCTAGACATGCAGTGCTCTCCCTGGACATGTAATGCTCTCCCTGAGCATGTAGTGCTTTCCCTAGACATATAGTGCTCTCCCTGGACATGTAGTGCTCTCCATGGAAATGTAGTGCTCTCCTTAGACATGTAGTGCTCTCCATGGACACGTAGTACTCTCCCTGGACACGTAGTGCTCTCAAAGAAAGCCTCGTTCATCCCTTAAGATAAATAGCATAACCTCCCCTGCAGATTCCTGCGTGCTCAACTTCTTTGCTTTCGGTGAGGTGGTGGGGACCATTCCTTGCTCGCTCTCTTCGTTTCAGGCTCGTGGCAGTGAACCCAGGTTTCATCTCCAGTAAACATTCTTGCTAGGACACCATCAAACCAAATTTCATCACCAGTAACAATTCTTGTTAAGATACCATCAACCCAGGTTTCACTCAACCCAGGTTTCACCTCCAGTAACAATTCTTGCTAGGAAACCATCAACCCAGATTTCACCTCCAGTAACAATTCTTGCTAGGAAACCATCAACCCAGATTTCACCTCCAGTAACAATTCTTGCTAGGAAACCATCAACCCAGATTTCACCTCCAGTAACAATTCTTGCTAGGAAACCCTCAACCCAGATTTCACCTCCAGTAACAATTCTTGCTAGGAAGCCCTCAACCCAGATTTCACCTCCAGTAATAATTCTTGCTAGGAAACCCTCAACCCAGATTTCACCTCCAGTAACAATTCTTGCTAGGAAACCCTCAACCCAGATTTCACCTCCAGTAACAATTCTTGCTAGGAAACCCTCAACCCAGATTTCACCTTCAGTAACAATTCTTGCTAGGAAACCCTCAACCCAGATTTCACCTCCAGTAACAATTCTTGCTAGGAAACCCTCAACCCAGATTTCACCTCCAGTAACAATTCTTGCTAGGAAACCCTCAACCCAGATTTCACCTCCAGTAACAATTCTTGCTAGGAAACCCTCAACCCAGATTTCACCTCCAGTAACAATTCTTGCTAGGAAACCCTCACCCTCTGCTTTAAATCGCCGATAAAGTTCCTTACAGACATCAGCGCGTCGTTGTTCCAATTCCTTATTAAGATGCAGTGACACCAACCTTGCAGACACATTGAAATACTGTAGCATGTTATGTCCAGAAATGCGGCAATTTCATTTACAACCAACGTATCAATAGTTTTTGGCTTGTGAGAATACCAAACCTACCCACAACCCTTCTGAGTTCCTCTCTTAGGATATGCTTGCCAGGTTCCAATATTAATGTCAGTTTCTTTCTTCGCAAGCGAAGATAACCACTGTATCAGACTATTGCTGCGAACAATGTTATCTTATGGCTGTAAAGATCAATCCTGGAACGTCATTCCCTGCCACATTCAGGGCAAATATGAGGGGCGCTGGCTATAAAATTGCTGTGAGTATTTTTTTTCGATCAACCCGCTTTCGCTGAGTCTCCGAAATGATTCAACATTCAGCGATGTGAGCAGAAGGTGACATCAATATTGAAAAATGTCAGAGACACTTTCATATACCCTTACTCAACATCCCAGTAGAACTTTACAGTTGTTCTAGAGAATACTTAAGAACATATAGCCGATACATTTGTATTCTATGTATTCTTGTCATAAAAAATCTGGACAACTTATGTATTCGTTTATTTTGTGTTTGTTGTCAGACAAAATCTATGAAATCCATCTCTGTCCCATTGTTGTATTAGGGTCTGCTGTATAGGCAAAACTTTAGTAATAATTATACATATTCCAAAAAACGCCATAATGTTGTCATTGTACGCCTACATTTACAAACACAATACCACATACATTACCATATCACTATACAACACACACGATCCTACACTACAATATGCACAATACAAAACATAAGCACACGTACCTACACAATACCACATACATTACCATATACGCAGATACATATTAAAACGCACACACATACATAAGTGTACACTCTGACAGACCGCTATATACACGTATAAATTTATGATTCTCCTTTTTTGTTCCACGTAAAGCACTAAGGATCGACTACAGCTTGTCACTTTCTGAAAGCGTGTTTCCAAGTATATGCAGGGACTACTTCAATAGCATTGGGTTTGCATGATGAGGATGTTAGCCCCATGCACACCCCTGTTTAGTCCACCTTTACGACATGCTTGAAAGACTACAGTAATCCAATTATTTATATAGTTAGCACTCAGACCAACATGTATTGACAAAAACATGAATTCGTATCAAGCTAGGATATGTGTGTGTGTTACACAAGACGTATTGCAACATGCGTATGACAATACAAAAACTGAATATGTTAATGTCCCGATGCAATATCAGACTCTGAGAAATAACATAATACGGCTTCGTTGTGTTAATGTCCATTAATATTTTCCGTCTCCATTCTTCTATGACATTGCTAGTGTCCGTAAATCTAACATGAAAGAACCATTAGTGCGTCTGGGTCATGCTGATTTTCATAAACAGTTTCATACCAAGTCAACAAACATCATCAGTATGAGCTGTGAATGTATCAATGACTATCATTTCCCTGAACCTGTTCTGTTCTAGGAGTCGACTGCATTACACTGCATACCCATAGGTGCTCAGTCTGTCTCAGCAGATGGCGCAAAGTGTGAACGCTGATGGTCCCAGTAGCCTGTTGGTTGTACACCTTCCTGTTCCGTTCTCTCATGTTCCCTGATCCACTGGAGCCTAATTTGATTGCAAAGTGCAGCAGCCTGTGCCTTGCAGACTCATCCAAAGAAGTGTCGTTTTCCAGCAGGTGGTCCTTGATAACCTTCACTTTGTCACCTTTATCCATGTCTGCCGTGCCTGTTATGGGTGCATGTGAAGCCAAAAAATCAGCTCGCTCGTTGAACGGAACCCCAGCATGACCAGGACAGTAGATCCACACCAGCCCCTAGAGTTTTGAGGTCTCCAGCGCTGCTATCCACTCATGTCGCAACAACCCATTCAGCACCTTCCGTAGTAGTGTTTTAGAGTCTGACACGATGGCTGCTCCTGTTGTAGATGTCTCAGACAGCCATCTCAGAGCTTCTGTCACCGCCTCCATCTCCATTCTGATACTTCATGTTGTTGTCTCGTATACGCCACTTCGTTCAGCAACGATCTGGTCTTTTATTCTAGCCCAGAAACCCCAGCCTGACGTTCCACCACTTTGCACCGACCCATCAGTGTATATGATGGTATCACTTTCATGCGTGTTGGCGCCTATCAGCTGGTTGACTTCGAGCTTTGTCTGGCTAATTCGCCCTTTCCTGCATTCACTGCCAATGGTTATGATGACCGTGTGGATTACCTGAACCTGTGTATATATATATATATATATATATATATATATATATATATATATATATATATATATATATATATATATATATATATATATATTTATATATATATATATATATATATATATATATCTATATATATCTATTATATATAAATATATATACACACACATACGAGTTCTGTTCCAAATGTACTGGACCTTTGGTTTATAAAATACAGTTACTCACTTGGAGATCCATATCCCCAATCTCATTCACGGCGTACTCTCATTGAAACTGCACACAAATCTCCAAGCGATCACACCATTGTTTGAATCATTTCAAGAAGGTCTCTTTAGCACAAGAGTAAAGCTTTGCCGTCACTTACCCCATAATGTCCTTTCGTGCCTCAAATCCCATCCATTTCAGCGATATATACCCCAAATAATGCAAGGAGCCGTGTAGGTGGTGAAGGGGTGTTGAAGAATGTTGTTGCGTTAGGCCCTCGTGATGCTGTCTGAAACAAACGACGGAACCTGTAGTGAACTGCGACTTGGCAGCACATAATGACAACTCACCCGCTCATTCTTCGAAACTGGTTCAGAATTTTTTGGCCAAAGCTAAGAAAACAGCTGTCACCTTGTTTGTGATTCGCCTGACACTACAACGCGCTTACCAACTGATAACATAAATGTGAAATGACGAAGCTTTAGTACAACATTAAAACAAAATTAATCAACATTACTTTTAATTTCGGTCACATCGAAATTTCTTTAAATTGCTGTCACATCAACATTTCTTTTAATTCCTGTCACATAGACAATACTTTTAATTGCTATCATATCGACATTTCTTGTAATTGCCGTCACAACAACATTTCTTGTAATTGCTGTCACATCGACATTACTTTTAATTGCTGTCACATCCTCATTACTTTTAATTGCTATCACATCGACATTACTTTTAATTGCTGTCACATAGACAATACTTTTAATTGCTGTCACATCGACATTACTTTTAATTGCTGTCACATCGACATTACCTTTAAATTGCTGTCACATAGACAATACTTTTAATTGCTGTCACATCGACATTACCTTTAAATTGCTGTCACATAGACAATACTTTTAATTGCTGTGACATCGACATTACCTTTAAATTGCTGTCACATAGACAATACTTTTAATTGCTGTCACATCGACATTACCTTTAAATTGCTGTCACATAGACAATACTTTTAATTGCTGTGACATCGACATTACCTTTAAATTGCTGTCACATAGACAATACTTTTAATTGCTGTGACATCAACAATACTTTTAATTACTGCCCCATCGACAGTTCCACTGCATCATTTCTTTCAAATAGTTTCATATCTACAATATTATATTTCGCTTCAGTCACAATTTTATAACCCCTTGTTTAGAAGATTGTGTTTTAACATACCAGTCGTTGGTGTAAATGTTGAGACAAAGGTTCTGTTGCGACATTACGACAGATACAGTCACCCAGAACAGCAAGGTCAGTATGTTGTATGTTGTATGTTGTATACTGAAGATATTCTCTCTAATATTTCCTACAGTAGTCCAGATATACGTGTATCCTCATCATAATAATAAGCGTCTTAGCCTCTGTAGGCCATACGCCTGGCGCCCTGTTAGTAGCCTCGGGAAGGGGGGGGGGGGGGGCTCAAGTATGGGCACTGAATATGGAAAACCAGTATCGCCCTCTCTGCCTCAATTATGTAATCCAAAGTGATGCAAAACGACAATTTGGACCAACTCAGCTGCAGGAACTGCCGGAATGAGTTCGCAATTTTTAAACCATCCGCCTTTGGTGCTACCACTCCGGATTTTCTGTCTGGGTTTACTCCCATAGCCATACCCTCTCCCAAGGTTTCTACAAGGTAGTTAAATCGTTGCCCGCAGATGCTAGTTACTCGAGACATCCGATGACACTTACATGGTATCAGGACTAGACAGCACTCCCTTGTACTTGTGGGTTTAAAATTAGAGTTTTTACTGTCCTAGGTGGACTGGCTGAGCAGGCTAACGAGCTTCACCTACCCGGGTTTAAAGTCAGAGTTGACCTTCTCTTAGATTGGCTGCCAACGAAGGCTAATGAGCCCAATCTGTCCGTTCAGTTATACCGCCTGGTCGAGTACCTCACAGCAGGCTCTGTAAGAAACAGAGGGGCCCCTCATGAAGGTGCTGCTTCTTCTTATTTCCACACACTCTTGTTTCATTTTACTCTGTAAAGCAATCACACTCTTGCACAACTTGCACACGCGTCTTCAGGTTTAACCCCTTCCATTACACTTTGGATGGGCCGACTTCTGAGAGTGCACATATCTAGCATAGGTACATACAGACGCACACTTGGATCCATGCACTGGTTCATGCGTCTTAATATCGCCCAATTGACTACGGTCTGAGGTGGAATTGGCGCGTTTCCGCCAGTAGAAACTAGTGATGCAAACACGTACAATAAAAACATTTAAAATAAATAACAATAATGTAGGAGAGGTCATTGATATGGAAACTCCTGTCCGGCAGGTCGAACAGTGAATGCAGCGGCGATCTCTACACCTGGAAAGGAGAGGTTGTAACAGACGCTTCACTTTCCTTTAATGAACGGGACGTCCAGCCCAGACCTCGCTTCTTGTGCGGTATCCTGGGACGAATGAATTTGGCTACTGTAACATTCTAAGATTATTGGGTATCTACACAGGTTTGTGCATGCAACTAGCAAAGTGATAATGCAAAATGAAACGCTATATACGCTTTGTAGGTCAAAATAGAGGCAGTTGAAATGTGAATGTACCGAAAAATGGGTCACATGTCGTGAAAAGAACAGCAAACACATAAGAAGTCCACCAAAAACTAGGATTGGGAAGGGAAACACCGAAAGGAATAACAATTAAACAAATCAAAGGACGGCGTGGGCTAGTGGTTAAGTTACACGGCTCATAGCCCGAAGGTGCTGGGTTCGATCCCCATCACAGCACCGGTCGTTACTCTGGGAAGCAAACCATTAAAGCCATAAAGTAGTGACGAGTATACATTACAACTGACAATTCTTATTTTCAAATTCTGATTGATCTGTTTGGATGTCAGTATGTGTAGATTTTTGTCGAGACCATCTTGGCCATATCTATTCTCTTTCTGATTTCTTTTTTCACAGCTGTTTTCTTCGGTAATTATATGACTTAGATAGGATAAACTATGTACCTGTTCGAGTAGTTGATCTTTTATTATTATCTGCATACTTGGTTTATTGTCACTTTTCCCAATTATCATAGTCTTTGTTTTCTTTATGTTTTTTTTCAAATTCAAACACTTGACTTATTGTGCATATTGCTGTCACAAGCTTCTGAAATTCTTTGCTCACTTTTTGCCATAAAAATAGTATCATCCGCAAATCTTAGATTGTTCATCCAATGCCAATCCCTGGCATCCTCTCTATCTGTTTGAATATTTGTTCTGTGTAGATATTAAAAAGACAAGGGGATAATAAATATCCCTTTCTCACTCCTATTTATACACCTATACTTGGAGAACATAACTTTCCTGATTTTACTGTAGCAGTTTGTTCCCAGTACAGATTACGGAGCAGTGTTTGGTCCTTACCATCTAGACCTTTTTCTTGGAGACATTCAAATTAATTTTTCATGTTGGACTCTTTCAAAAGTCTTCTTGTCGTCCATAAAGCCAATATAAATGTAATTTTGTTTTTCTATATATTTTTATGTCAAAGTTCGCAAACAGAAATATGCTTCCCTTGTTCCATTAAACTTTCGAAAACCAAATTGTTCATCTGAAATGTCCCTCTCTAGTTTACTTCTTATTTTCTCTTGTATGATCTTGAGTAGTATTTTAATGGTTTAATCGTTAGACTTATTATTCTAACATCTGAACATTCTGTTGCATGAGGTTTTTTCGGGAGTGTTATAAAATATATATTTTTAGGTCTGTTGGTATATCTACCAAACTCCTTTAGGGCATTCATCATTACTATGTTTATGGAGTCCGGTCTTGTGGTTTTCCCTTTTCTTATAGTTTTTATCACATTTACCACCTCTGATCTTAGGATGCTGGGTCCTTCATTATTATATGGTGATGGTTTAACTCAGCGACTGTCCTCAAAAAGTTCCCTTCTTTGATATTTTTTTCTCATCCATCAAAATGGCAATATTTTTACCTCAGATGCATCCCTCACTGGGTTACTTGTTTCTTGTTTGTTGTTTTCTTTATTTCCTTATCCATTTCTCTGGTATTGTGTTTTAGTCCTATGTCTTCTATTACCTTGCATTTTTCTTCCAATCACTGTTCTTTGGCCAGTCAGCACATTGCATGAATCTCTTTGTGTAGTGATGAATATGTAGAGTTGTTTCGCGTCAATCATATATTATGTCACAAATTTGAAATTAAGGTAATTAGCATTTAAATGCGTGTAAATATTCAGCTTCCCACGGATTATTTTGTATTTTTGATGAAGCATAATGAATATGTTGGCGCAAGACGTAAAATTAAAGCTTATTAAGGTAATAGAACATAAATATTGTTTACTTGTTGGTGCATTTTGAAATAAAAGCGTTAAAATATATTTAAAATGTATTTCATTTATTCTTTACTATTTCATTTCGTAAAGCAATAGTAGATGTACATATAACTGAAGAATATTGTTCTCTTTACCAATATCACGCTTATTTATTTTAAATCGCAAATATGGTCTAGTGCAATAATAATGCTTTTGGTAAGTCTATTAATTCTTAAGTGTCTTCTAGTTTGAACAAAGACGTTACACGGTTATAATTCTCCTTCATGTATGGGAATTATGTGTTAATAAGGACGGTGTTAGAGGGATCCTCTGCTGAGTCTTCCACACCTGGTATTCAATTAGAAACAATTTGTGACCTATGCCAGCTAGTTAACAATTGTTAAAATCGGTTCGGTTCCTTGAATTACAATGTTCGACCATAAACCTTTACGAGTTCATATGTCCAGCTCGTTGTTCCAGTACCGAGTGAACACTTGAAGTTTTAAGCCCACAGAACCTCGCTTTTGTGTCCATTGTTTCGTCAGTTAAATGTACTATATGTCTGGTCGATTTGCATTTACTTTCTATTGGCAGATTCTTCGACCTAATTAGAGGTTTGACGCCTGGTTTAAATTTTAACGAATTCGATCCCTTAACTTACATAATGTTTTTTCAACATTCCTTGAGTAACTTGATGCTTCATTGTATCAGCCTCACGTAAATTATGTCTCGTCTCATCATTTACTATTTCTGCAATCATGGCGTTTATGGAGCGAGTCACTATACAAAGGTTTAAGCAAATGTCTCATACGGCTTTGGATGAATCCTCCTGTGTTCACCTTCGGTAAATATGACGATTTATTATCTGGATGATAGTGATAGGCAAGGCGGTCACAACAATGAACAGACTAACAAAAGCTCACTGCTAAAACATGGTTGACCAGGCCTGTGTCTTTATCGCCCTTCTGTATGGCAGTGAAACGTGGTCTACCTGCTCGCACCAAGAAATGCGGCAAAACAGCTAACACGTGAGGTGTCTGCACGTAATTCTGAGAGTTGGGTGTCAGGTCATGATCACCAGCGTAAAAATATTGAAGAGAATAGGCACTGTTAAAGTCTTTTACTTGCTTTGTTTTCAAAGGCTCCGATAGCTGGCACACATTTGGAGGATCGTTGATAGCAGAATACGTGAGGATCTTCTCTTTGTGAATTACAGTTTGGGAAAGGGTATTGGAATCGACTACTACTTCGGTACAAGATGTGTTGAAACAAGATATGAATGATGTGGACATCAATTTGGAACCATGTGAACAGGACGCCATGGATCGTGTTGCATAGAGGGGCAGGATAAGGCATGAAAAGCAGACAATGAAGACACTGACTTCGGATAGGCTAAAGGGTCAGCGTTTGAGAAGACACGCCACACCGTGCGAAAACAATCCTTATTTACCTTGCACGCACTGTGTTAATTATAATCAAAATAGGAACTAACAAACAGCAGACAACGACACAAACACCGGAGTAAGTAGAGAGCGCAGCCAGTCAGACGGTCATCTTTTTTTTTCTCGAAATAACCAGAAATAAATAAACTTAACCTGAGATGAGATTAATAATCTGGAGTCGGATAGATCACACGAGAAGCTAACTGATATCATTACTGGACAAGAAATGTAGACGCAGACCTAAACATACGCAAAGAAGAGATGATGCAGAGAGCATGAGAGGCTGGCTCAGAACAGGAGGATTGGGCGTGTATTTGTCGAAGACTCGTCATCTAATGAGAGATTAAAGGTTTTTGAATTGGTTGATGTTATGCAGATATGACATAACTACAATTTGGGAAGCCCCATATATGATTAATTTATTACTGAACATGATGAAAAGTAAATATTGCGATGATCATGTAACTCGGTAGCTACATTTTCTGCTGATCTGTTCTGTCTGATGCCTCCTCACTTTACATTTAATTACAAATTCATACAACTTGAAAATTGTAATTCAATTATTCCAGAGAAATCGTCTGCTAGAACTGTTATTGATTGAATTTTGTTTTTGTTCCTCTTATCAATTTCTAATTGTCGTACTACTTAGTGCAGACGAAGAAAGCATGCCAGATATTTCATAGCATGGATCTCAGCATGGTCGAAACAACACATCAACGGTAGGCCTAGTAAGTATTAGACATGTGTATCTGTTAACAATTCAAACTACTGAACGTCTATTGGACTGATCGACCCATGGTTAAACTTATTAATATGGTATTTATTAGTCTGAAGTAACTGTCTCAATTTTCAATTGCACACTAAACCGAGTGGTCGACGGGGTGTTTGTGTATGATAAGGACAAAAATAATACCACTGTCTCAAAGAGATCATGTCGTAAGAGGCGACTAACTGTGTCATGGCATAACACCGGCCATCGTTAGGTGGTTTGTTTAAAGCAGCACAGACGCGCCTAACAGGTTGCGGGTCTAATTTGCTCTAGTGTTTGAGTCTATTAAGATGGACTCGCACAACGGTTAACCAGCCATCCTTATACGCTTGTCCCAACGTAGTGGAGTATAAAGCTGCTCGACCCTAGCCAGCTAAGCAGTAAATCTTTTTTCCACAGTTGGGACTTGCGAAGGGACATCTGCTCCTGTAGAAGTACATGTCGACTAAGACTAAGACTGAGACACTACGTGTGTTGCCGTTTAAGAACCATTCAGTTAATCAACGACATTACCTCATTCTTTACTCCAGAATCACACAAACAGTGTGTAGTATGATATTGTGTATACAAGTATAAGGCAAGTTAATCGCATATAAACATATAAGTGTGTGTTTTCCGACGGTTTTCACAAAATTACAAACTATTTTCATCAAAATTAGCAACAACATTATCAAATCTATCAAAATTATCCTCGATATTATTACTTGATTAATTAATGATTCAAAATCACATACCACAGATGCGCATGTATATAGTTGCAATAAATATAGAAAGGAATCAAGATCACGTGTTATTAGAATGTTAGTTGTTTTAGGACATTCTACTCCCAAGGTTGGTTGATTGGCTGCTAATGCCCAGAGTAGGTTAGGTAACACTTTTGTGCGCCTTGAAAAATACGGAACTTTTGGAAGAGTGTAGTACCTGTCCTGACATCCCGAGCGTGCTGCTGAAGTGGACAGGGCTCCTCCATGCGGTTGTGCAATATTTAGCTTCATCTGCATGTCACTCCCTACTACGGGGATCCCATCAAACCACACTTTGTTAGCCAGATTATTGTTCTCGATTACAGCCCGTTTCCAGGACGACCAACGAGGAGATCAGGTGAGGGTCTTGGCCAGTGCATTTATCATGACCCTGGCTAACATTGTTTGATCAGTGTATTTTACCTGACTAGATGTTAGCCTCATCATCCCTACTACCAAGGTAAGTGAAGCTGTTTACTGATTAGAGGCGTTCGTTCTTGACTCTAATTTCTGTGTCGGTATATACCTCACTTGGAGCAGGCTGAAACATTTCAAGTTGTTTGGCATTAATTGTAAAACTAAGCATGTCACAGGCTTCTCAACTCTCTTCGTGCTGGCAGCGAGGGCACAGTCATAAGCAAAAAAACATGCTTGAGTGTTGTGTTCTTTACCTTGGTGTGAGCTTGTAGTCTCGTGTGATTGATGAGTTTTCTGTCAGTCTTGTATTTAATTTCCACTCCGTTTTAGATACAGTTGTGGGAGTTAACAATGAGCATGACACCAAACATTATGCTGATAGGTGCTGGAATTAGTACACATCCTGCTTGACGCCATTTGACGTTTCCCCATCACTCGAGCATTCCTACCTTCGTGGAATTGTTGGACTATCTTGTGAATCTGCTAGAACAGCCGCGTTTCCCCATGACTATCCAAAGTCCATCTCTGTTGACAGTTGTCGCAGGATTGACGGTTTTCCTTTTGCTTGTATAAGTGGAAGATGGAAGCATCCTTCAGTTCTTGTGAGAGAGTCGCAGTGGTCCACATTGTGTTGTATAACTGAGTTAGTTTCTTTGTTAGGACACAACTGCCTAATTCATAGATCTCAGTCGCTATCACTTTCACGTCTGAAAGCCTTCCCATGTGATAGATTATTAATCGATGACCTGAATTCTCGATATTAGGAATACAACTTACTATTATCTGATGACTGATCTTGCCAATAACTATGTTCAACACGACATTGCCACTATTTACTAATTACTGACTAAATTTCAATTTTATTGTATGAAGCCCCCGAAGAAGCCGTTAAAAATTGCACTAGCCGACCGGTGAGGGTCGTCTGTGCGGGGTATTGGGAATAGTTTTCAACTAGCAATAACCACGCCTCGGTAAAACCTCATTGGCTATGGTACCGCCACTGCGCAAAGCTACAGACCATTAGACGCACATACATTGCTATTTGCGGAGATTAACAGAAATATAATGGTCCACATTAAATGAATAAAGAAACATAAAATACAATAATATACAAACAAAAGTAGTAATTACCTAATTTTCTCAAAAGTAATTAATTTTACAGTAAATAATAAAATGTAATTATGTTGAATATGCACTGAACACAAACAATACTGAAATTAATTGATATACATTTTAATTTAGGTAAGGGAAATACTTCTTATCATAAATTATTAGGGGAAGTAACAATTACTATTTTTCAAACCCAATTTAAGATTCGAATTACTTCCCTTCACGTTTTCGTCTATTCAGAAACGCAGATACATGTTTTTTGTGTGTCTAGGACAGAAGTATATAGAGAAACCATTTTTGTTGACCGGCAGAGTACCAATTATTATAAAAATTAAAAACATCAATAAATAAATATCACAACTAACTTTCACGGACTGTCATCATTCCCGTTTGCTGAATACACTTAGTCACGTGTAGCCTCGATACGACATCAATTAGTTAATGTCCGGAAAATACATTTCCTTTTAAGCCTAAGTACAATTTACTTTTAAACGGCAATGTCTATAATGTTAGCACTATTTTCGTAATTTTGAACTGAACTTTTGTAATGTGAATGAACAGTTCCTCTCATCATTCTTTGACTTTCCTAACGGTAGTCAGGTTCCAATTTACAGCTTTACTGTGTATCAATCAGATGACACACACTGCTCGTTTGTCTGGTGAGCCCATTACTACAATGTAGTTTCAATCAATTCCCGTGGCCTAGTGGGTGGCACGCCTCACCATCCGAAGTTGACATCACATCAGAACTGACATTTGCACAAGGACATTGGCCCATGTAGAAGTGCAGGTCGACTTAGCTTAAGGATGTGATCTGTCATGCCTCTGTCATGTCTAAATCCTGCCTGTTTCACGAACATCTTCGTTGAGTGTTATAATCTCTGTAGGGGGATTTTACCAGAAGGATATCTTAAAGCAATGGTCCCCAAATAAGTGCATCGCTTCAGATCAACATTCTTTTGAGTCTGATATTCACAGATCTTGCTCATGTTCTTGACCATATTGTGCTTTGCTGACCTTTTTGCAAAGTTTGTGGTAAATATTGACTCTGAACATCTTCTCAGTCATGTATACATTTAGCGAGTATATCATCACATCCCTTTGATTTCCTTTTCTTCAAGCTTCGGATTGCTATTCGAACTCCATCTATTGTATGTTTCCGCTCTTTGTCCTTGTGTTGGAACATCTTCGTAAGATTTTTCCTGCAATTTGTCCGAATAAATCTTTGTTCTCTGTCAGCGTGTTACCATCTTCAACAGCTATTACATGTAATAGTATGTATTCCTAAAGCCACACAAAAACTCAGATTTTAATAAATGAGGTACTCTCCGAAAGTAATGCCTCCTAATTTATTTCATGAAAAGCATAACATATAAAACAATGTCATGTTTTCAAAAAACTAATTTTCAGGACGCACTACCCTTGGCTACACATTTTCTCTAACGATGAACAAGAGAATACAGTTCACGCCCGTAAAAATCAGCATCAGCCGAGGTTACCCACTGTTTCACAGATGCTATAGCGGCGTCGTTGCAAGGAATATTTTGCCCAGGGAGTCCATCTTTCATGCCCCAAAACAGATGAAAGTATACTCCGCACATATGTTTTGATATGTCATTCTCATCCGTCAAAATGGCACCATTCTTTTCTCGAATGCAACCTCCACAATGAGTCACTTAAGTGATCTTTAAAGTTTTAAAAAGTGGAATTAATCCCATTATACTGGCATCTTAGATAGAAAATCACCAAGGAAGTTGTTCAGGCAATGTAAAATATACTTTAAATTAACATGCATAATCTAGAAATAGTTTAGAGATATCAAATGTAGAGTTTTGTCTGAAGGTCAGCTTTATGGGTGCTTGTAGATGCGGATATGTGCACAACATGGATGTCTCTTTTCACTGCCTTGTGACTATAGACTGAATGAAGAAGACAACAACATATAAAACATAAATGGAAAGAATTTGAACATCTGGACGCTGGTGATAGATTATCGTTATTTTCTACAACCGTAATCAGATATAACATAATAGAATAAGTCGAGCTTATGATAATCGCTCAAGTAGGGACTGGCAATGTACAGAAAAATAACAAGGACAATGATAATGACTGCAATTAACGACAAATAAATTGATTTCGGAGATACCTTCTACAAGATGTAGAATCATTTATATCGATATAACTTGGCGCCAGTAAAGAAAATCTAGGAGGTACATACAAAGATTTAGTTTTTAAACTACAAGCTTTCACGACTTTAGGGGCTTGAGAAATAAGAAGCTTGAGCTTGTCAAAGTTTTGGACAGCCATTTGGTCCATGTGGTTCTCCTGCAGGAAACTCTACACAAGGACGTCGACCTGAGCTTGACAGGATATACTAGCTATGACTGTGAGTGCACTAACTGCCGTGGCATAGTTACATATATCCGAAATGACATTCAGGGATATGTCACACATATAACGGCCCATTCCACAGACTTACAGAAAACTAATTTCTGGCACACTGGATCAAAATACACTATATACAACATATACAGCCCCCAAACCCCACAGGCGAGCTGCAGCCTGCCTGATCTGCAAGAAACACAATATCATAAAACACTCATTGCACGTGACTTCAATAGACGCCTGCCTCGGTGGGATTACACTGATCACAACGGTACAGGAACATTTATCGAGAAGCTCTGCAAGGCAACCAACTTGTTTGTATTGCAGAATGCAGACTCTACCCCAACGCTGCTGCATAGGGCCTACCTCTCTCTGACTTGATAATCTGTTCACCTGATTTCTTCTTCTTCTTCTTCTTCTGCGTACACAGTCAGACAGTAACCATTATTTTTTCGAAAAAAGCGGCGGTCATCCTGAGGCTCTCGCCACTGCCATAGAGCTTGTCTTGCAGGTTCACCTGATTTGATAAGCTCCTGCTAACTGAAAGTTCTTGATGACTATGAAAGTGAGCACAAACCAGGTTTTGCAACCATAAGAACGCCCACAGCAGCATATTTTGATCAGAAAACGGTTGGGCTAGCTTCTGAGGGCGCACAAACCTGGCATAGGTACATACAGACGCATTCATTCATCAAAGCACTGGTTTATGCGTCCTCATATCGCCCAATGGACTTCGGTATGGGGTGGAAAATGGCGCACCTCCACCAGTAGAAACTAGTGAGACAAACATCTAAGCAACAACAACATTTGTTGAATACACTAAGTAACGTGTAGTCTCGATGCGGAAACAAACACGCCACTCCGACGCTCCACGCATTGGAAGTTCAACAACACACTGCTACAAAATAAAGGCTACGTTAACTACATTACACACCTCATCCTAACATACGTTGATGACACACAAACAGAAAACATACAACGTTGGGAAATACTTAAAAACACAATTCAAGAGAGAACAAGGATACATAGAGATAAGATGAGACAGGAAAACATAATAGAAGAAGCCATCCATGTAACGAAACAAATAGATAAATACTTACCACGCTTATACACATTACAAGACGAACTAGAAGAATCCCAACACTACAGGTTTCAAGGAAATTTCATGAGAACAAAACTAAATACGATAACACAGGAAATACCAAGTAAACAATACCTAACAATGGAACATAAAATACAGAGGAGCAGACAGATAGGAGTAATAGTAGACCTAGAGGGCAACACGCACACAGACACACCATATATATCCCGAGCTTTCGAGACATACTACAAAGAACTTTACACAAGCGAAGACACGGGAAAACAGTTCCAAGACGTTTTCACAAAATTTGCAAGAAAACTCAACGCGATGAGAAACTGGTCCTTGATGCTGACATTACAATCACAGACATAACAAATGCAGTAAACAAAATGCACAAAGGCAAGTTATCAGGACCTGATGGGTTCACATCAGATTTCTACCAACACTTCTTCCCCATTTTAGGACCACTCCTACTCAAAATATACTAAGAAACTTTTAAAAAGAACGAGCTTCCTCCCAGCCAAAATCTGTCCTACATTACACTAATACCAAAGGATAACGCAGACAAAACACCAAAAATAAAAATCACAGATCCATATCACTTCTAAACGTAGACTACAAAATCTTAACTAAGACTCTAACAAATAAACTCAAACCATTTATGCCATCACTCATACACGATGACCAACAGTGCAGTGTACAAGGCAGAAATATACATCAACATACACATTTTATCAGGGATATTATCAACCTCATACATGAGAAAACACGAAATCATCAATCCTTTCCCTACATCAAGAAAAAGCTTTCGATAGGATATCCCACCAGCACCTCCATAAAGTCCTCGAGAGTTGCAACATAGGAGACCATTTCAGAAAGGGGATAAAAATCCTATACGCAAAGCCTGAAAGCAAGGTACTGGTAAACCACCAGGTTACAAGTGCCTTTCGGCTAACGAGATCAGTGTGACAGGGATGTTCCCTCTCCCCATTGCTCTATACCCATGCATTGGAGCCCCTATTAGAGAAAATCAGAAAGGACAGCTCCATGAAAGGCACACACATACTTGGAGCAAAAGAGAAGAAGTTGCTTGCCTACGCAGACGACACCGTCTTCTTTCCCCCAGACTACACATCAATAGAAAACATTTACTGAATGGTCAGAATACAAGTGTACACAAATCCACAGTCTCATATATGAAATTCTGTTAGGGCTGACAACCCAAACCTGTGCATTAAAAAAAAAACACAAAAACTTTGTTTCAGAAAGCGCAACAGAAAATAAAAATGCCGGCACTATGACGTAGCTTGATGTGACTGTTGGGTAAGAAGGTGCGTGCTGGACGTCCCGCTTGTTAAAGGAAAATGAATCAGCTGTTATAGCCTCTCGTTCCTAGGTATAGAGATCGTCGATGCATTCGTTTTTCGGCTTGCCATTGGTCCTTTGTTTCGTACAGAACCTGATGTGTGGCATTGGCGAATACTCAGCGGTATATCAGGGCGGGTAGATTGGTCTCATTAGCCTTGGTTGGCAGCCAATAAGTGATGAAGTAAGCTCTGTGAACCTTGGTAAACCAAGCTTATTAGCCTGTTCAAGCAGTTCGCATGGAAGAGGTGGGGCTTTAAACCCACCAGCACCAGGGAGTGATGGCTAGTCATAGTACGATGAGAGTATCATCGGACGCATGGGTGGTGTGGGGTAGTGTGATCTGGATTGATGGTCCTGCTTGGTAAAGGAAAGTGAATGTCTGCTATAGACTCGCCCTTCCCGGTTTGGAAATCGCCGCATTATTCAATGTTCGGCTTGCAGGGTAGTAGTTTCCTTACAAATGGACTTTCCAACATTATTGTATCCCAAGCAGCACCGAGTACCAGACGGTATAACTCTGCAGGCAGATTGGGCTCATTAGCAACCAATCTAAGAGAATAAAGCTGAACCCGGCTACAATGTCCACATCCAGCCTTTTCAGTTCGCCATTCAATGATTAAACGCAACTGAGAAATCACGTGTAGGATCAATAATGGTTTTGCTTAGAAGAATACCGAGTATTCCATGTACAACCAACTTGCATTATGGAAATATATTACAATAAAACATTATCTATTTGTTAATAACTAAATAATAAGCAGACCAGCTATTTTCGTTAGACATATTCTCTGAAAGGACATCGACCAGAAAATCATGTGATAAAAGCAACTAAGGAAGTCATGTGGAGAATAAATAGAGGTCAAAAATGTGTGATTGTTTGAGTAGAAGGGAAGGACATATGCTAGAGCTGTGTGATTGTTTGAGTTGAAGGGACGGACATAGGCGAGAGATGTGTGATTGTTTGAGTAGAGGAGACAGACGAGAGATGTTTGATTGTTTGAGTAAAAGAGACAGAGGGTAGAGAAGTGTGATTATTTGAATAAAAGAGACATGAGAGAGATGTATGATTTTTGTGATTGAAGAGATAAACAGAGGGGAGCGATGTGTGATTGTTTGAATAGAAGGGACAGAGAAGAAAGATGTGTGATTGTTTTAGTAGAAGAAACAAGAGAGAGATGTGTGATTGTTGTGATAGAAGAGGCGGACAGAGGAGAGAGATGTGTGATTGTTTGAATAGAAGAGATAGATGGGAGAGATGTGTGATCGTTGTGAAAGAAGAGCATGAGGGGAGAGATGTGTGATTGTTTGAATAGAAGAGATAGAGGGGAGAGATGTGTATTGTTGTGAAAGAAGATACTGAGGGCAAAGATGTGTGATTGTTTGAATAGAAGAGATAGAGGGGAAAAATGTATGATTGTTGAGAAAGAAAAGACTGAGGGGAGAGATTTGTGATTGTTTGAATAGAATATATAGAGGGGAGAGATGTGTGATTGTTGTGAAAGAAGAGACTGAGGTGGGCGGGGGGAGACCATATTGGAGTGCATACATTAAAGAGACAGAGACAAGAGATCTGGGAGTGTACGGCTAGAGATATCAATACAACCGATACATGTCGGATGGTATGACTGACAGATATAAACACAACCGATAAATGCCGGATGGTATGACTGACAGATATAAACACAGCCGATAAATGCCGGATGGTATGACTGACAGATATAAACACAGCCGATAAATGCCGGATGGAATGACTGACAGATATAAACACAGCCGATAAATGCCGGATGGAATGACTGACAGATATAAACACAGCCGATAAATGCCGGATGGTATGACTGACAGATATAAACACAGCCGATAAATGCCGGATGGTATGACTGACAGATATAAACACAGCCGATAAATGCCGGATGGAATGACTGACAGATACAAACTGAGCCGATAAATGCCGGATGGAATGACTGACAGATACAAACTGAGCCGATAAATGCCGGATGGAATGACTGACAGATACAAACTGAGCCGATAAATGCCGGATGGAATGACTGACATATACAAACTGAGCCGATATATATGGGAAGGTATAACTGTAAGATTGTAACTGGGGCGAAAGATGTGATTGTGTAAAACTAGAAGATTCATAGAGAGTTGAGAGATGTGGGAGTTTATGACTAGTTGGCTGGAATAACATAAAGCAACTGAAGTGTTGCATTGCTTAAAGAATATGTCGATGTGAAAGGAGTCGATGGTAATAGCCATGCGGCATGGCATTCGATGATTATGAAACGGTCCTTGTGCAATCAAACTCACTTTTAATGACCTAGTTAACGATCTGCTTAATAGAATCACAGTCTCCGCATTGCCATAGCTACGTATTATTGTGCTTTCTTTCGAGCAGTGGTCATTCTTGACAATTCTGGAACCCAGATATTCTTCTTCTTCTTCTTCTGCGTACACAGTCAGACAGTAACCATTATTTTCTCGAAAAAAGCGGCGGTCATCCTGAGACTCTCGCCACTACCATAGAGCTTGTCTTGCAGTTCCACTGGCAATGGCCACATCTGCTCTCTCTGATCCTCGTATGTCGGGCAGTTCTGCAGCAGATGTTCAGTGGTCATTTTACCAGTACCGCACGGGCATTCGTCGGTACACCCTATCTTCAATTTGTTGAAGAGGTGGTACCTCAGTCTGTTGTGGCCAGTGCGAAGTCTGAAGACAACGACCTGCTCTCTTCGGTTCAACTGGTAATAGGCATCGTTTTTGGTGTAACCAGTATGTTCGGTTTCCCATTTGGACATGTACCTGGCTTTGATAAGCCGTTTTGACTCTTCGTACGTCATACTGGTATCTATTTGTGGTAGCCTTGCACCTTCTTTTGCCAGTCTGTCTGCCTCCTCGTTGCCTTGGATGTTGCAGTGTGACGGAACCCACTGTACCACTACCCTTTTTGGTGCGGACTGTTGGCACAGTTTGCAGAGTGCTGCTCTTAAGTCATTAAGCTCAGTGTTTTTCTGGCTTTTTAGCGCTGTGACTACTTCGAGAGCATCTGTCAGCAGGACTATATGGCTCTCATTTTCACTGTGTGTTACCATTTCTTCCACTGCCGCCCTCAGTGCCTCTGCCTCTGCTCTGAAATTGCTCGTGTACTTACCAGTAGCGAATGACAGTGTTATTTTTCTGCCATTTGGTAGGTTCAGGAATGCTCCTGCCCCTCCGTTCTGTGTAGTGTTTGTTACAGAGCCGTCGGTGTATGCATGGGTCCAGTCCATGCTTGGGTAGCTTTTCGTTATGAAGCTTAGGGTAGTATCTCTCCTTTCTTTTTCGGTCTGGCAGTTTTTGTTTGCAATACCTGGTATATTTTCTACCACCTCTGGAAATATATCCTGCCTCCAAGTAGGTTTTCGTACAGTAGTGATGGGTTTTGGTGTTGTTAGTGCGTTTATGGGATCTTCGTGCATCTTTGCTTTGGCTATTTCTGCAAAGTTTCTCCGCTTCAGTTTTCCAGTTCCCAAATTGTTTAGCCTCTGGTACATTGGATGGTCCGTCAGTCTTCGGAGTTTCTCTGACTGCAGCTGGGCTCTGCAGTCTCTTCTGTCGGTCATGGATTGCAGTTTTGTAATCTTTTCAAGTTCTACAATTGGCGTTGACTTCATTCCACCAGTTATGATTCTCATAGCTTGGTTTTGAAGTTTGTTAACTTTATCGAAGTTCGCCTTTGCTGCTGTTGTCCATGCCGCGATGCCATACTCGAGAACTGGTCTCACTCTTCCAGTGTACAGTTTCTTTAGTATGCCTTCGTCTGCTCCCCAGCTTGTGCCAGCAAGTTTCCTCATGATCGCCATTCTTTCTCTGGCTTTCATTCGGTTTCTCTCAATCTGACTTTTCCATGTCATGCGCCGATCAAATGTGACTCCAAGATAGGTTGGGTTGTCGTTTGGCTGCAGGATTTTGTCATTTAGGCTTAATTTGGTACTTTGGGGTTTTAATGAGAGCGAGAATATTGTGCACGTGGTTTTCTCCTCGTTTATTTTGACCAGCCATGAGTTCGCCCACTCTTCCAGCGATGTTAGGGCCGTTTGCATCCGATTTCTTGCTATGGTGAGATTCTTTTCAGAGGTCCACATAGCCAGATCGTCTGCAAACATTGAGCTATGGACTCTTCTTGGTATATTCTCTGTAATATCGTTTATATATACCAGGAAGAGTGTGGGTGACAGTACTCCCCCTTGGGGTACTCCCTGCTCGAGTGTCACCTTTTTGCTCATCTGCCCTTGTACTTGGACTCTGGCCGTTCTTTGTTTGAGGTAGTGGTTGATCCACTTGTACATCTTCCCACAAACATCACTTCTTCTTAGCTTGACTCTAAGTCCATCCTTCCAGACTTTGTCAAATGCCTTTTCCAGATCCACCCAAACAGCTACTGTGTGTTTCTGTGCCTGGTAGGCATCTTCTATCTCCTGGGCTATGAGGATGACCTGGTCCTCAGTGGATCTGTGCTGTCTAAAGCCGGCTTGCTGTGGAATTAGTATTCGTTTTTCTTCCAGATGCCACATCAGTCTGGTGTTTATCATCCGTTCCATCAGCTTGCCGACACAGCTCAGTAGGCTTATGGGCCTGTATCCATTCGGATCTGTTTTGTCCTTTCCTGTTTTTGGTACTGGTACCAGTATTGCATCTTTCCATGCCTGGGGTACAATACCCCTTTTCCAGCTTTGGTTCAGGACTGATAGTAGTTTTTCCTTCGCTGTTTGGCCCAGCCCCATCAGCATTTCGTTTGTTATCCCGTCTTTTCCGGGAGATTTCCTTCTCTTTAGTGTTCTCATAGCCTCTTCCATTTCGCGCATTGTTAGTTTGGCCATCATGTGCTCTTCAGGAGCCGTATTTATGTTTTCGTGCCCCTTTAGCTCTTCGCTAATGTCTGTATGCTTATCTGCAGGGACCTCGATGTGGTTTGCTCTGGCATAGTGATCGACAAAGGCGTTTGCGGCTTTCTTACCTGTGATCAAGTTCTCGCCTTGCTTGATAGTAATTTGTTTATTTGACGGGGTTTCGTCGTTCATGGCTCTGACTAGCTTCCATAGCTTGTTCCCTTCTTTGTCCAGGTTTAAACTTTCCGTTTTATTTTTCCAACTTTCTCTTGCTGTTTGCTTGAGAGTGTGTTTGTACTTCGCCGCGGCGGCTTTGAGGGCGATGTTTGCCTCCACGGATTTTTCTCGTTCTGCCATGTTCCTCGCATTAGTTACTGCATCTTCCACTTTCTGTAACTCATCATTCCAGTAGGGCTTATAGTTTTTCCTAGCTCCTCTTGGGATGGTTTCAGTGGCGGCTTGCATTATTGCCTTGCTTAGGCTCTCTACCATGGGCTTCATTTTGGTGTTTCGTGTGTTGATGGTTTCACACAGCCCATCTGTCAGGATTGCAAATCTGTCCCAGTCGGCTCGTTTGTAATTCCAACGTGGGAGCGGTTTTGTTTCCTGTGGGCCTACTTCCATGTCAATGGTTAGCCTGATCGGCCTGTGGTCGCTACCTGCCAGTTGGTTTAGCACCTGGCGGTCTATTTTATAGTGTATGTCCTGTGTGGAGAAGGCCAAATCTGGAGTCGAGGTGGTATGCCATGTTCTTGAATAGAAGCTAGGGCTATCCTCCGGCCTATTGATTAGGGAGAGATTTGCATCTATCTCCCAATCTTCCACTTCGTCACCTCTACTGTCTGTGTCAGAGTATCCCCATCTCTCCGAGTGGCTGTTGAAATCTCCAACTACTATGCAGTTGGAGTCTCTGACCTCCATACTCGAGAGCGATAGGTCTCTGTTTGGTGGTCCGTACAGATTGAAAATGCGGAGTTTCGTCTCTAGAGCCATTATGTCAACTCCTACAATTTCTGCTTGTCCGGTGTGATTGACAGGTACCGCGCTACTCGGTATGCTGTTTCTGGTCAGTATCAGGACCCCTCCTTTGTGACCTTCTCTATCTAGACGGAAGGTCTGGTATCCTCTGATTGAGAATTTATGGTTATTGTTGAGGTGCGTTTCCTGGATACATGCCACGTCAATCTTACCTTCATGCAGGTGGTGTGTTAGGGAAAGTTTTTTGTTAATGACTCCCTCCGCATTCCACTGTAGTATTCTGAGGGTCTTGAAGTTTTGGCCAATAGACGTTACCCCATAGCCATGTGCCTTGACTCCACGACACATGGGTGGGTGACCACCAGTAGTCAAGGGTGGGCCCCTTCGAGGCGTGAGGCCCGGCGCTATCGCTGCCTGGCGGGTCTCCTCAGGATGAGCGCCATACGTTTTTCGAATAGGTTGTGCTGCCATCATACTGTGATTTACGTTGCACTGTTTTGTTAGGCTTGCGGCCCCGTGCATCCGATTTCAACAGGCGTTTCTGTAGGGATGCCCTCCTTAGCCTTTGGCTGTCCCCAGCCTATCTGCAAGGCAGCAGTTGTTTACGATCAGAGTTTTCTCTCCTATGGAAGTTGTCTTTCCAGACTATCGAGTCTTCACTACTCGTGTCTATAGGGTGCAATGATGGTATGTGATATATGAGATGGACTGGTTTACCCGGAAGAGAGGCAGTCCAGTGTGTCTGTATCCCAGGATCGTCACGTCCTGCCAGAAACGTAGCATTTGCATGTGAGTGGGGTATCTCTTTTTCCCTTTATTTTCTTGGCTTCTATGCAGGGATGGTACGCCTAGCATTCCCCGCCACCTGGGGTGTTGACACAGTGGGGCAGGTGTGCAATGTCCGCTGGTCTGCATCTCTTCTGCGTCCAGCATGATAGTTATGGCTGATAACGTACAGAGGTAGATATCGTAACCGGAGTGCATTTAGCCAGAGGACAAGCCTGGTAATGTCACAGAGATGTTGATCGCCTGGTGTGCGGACAACTCTCATGGTCAGTGGTTGAGTCTTGACAGTTCACAGTGTGGTGGCTGCTCTACTGTTTTCGACACCCCGACCAGGTTCTAAGTCTTTGGTTGGTGTTTTTCGCACCCCATCGCCGTATAGGGTGAGTATCAAGCAGTTTTCCGCCCGCTTTGATTTGCGGGCGGCAAGGACCTCTTACTGTGGCTCTACCTGATAGGGCTGGGGCGCAAGCCCCAGGTCCCGAGCATGTAGGAGCCTCCCATTGCAGTGGTGCTGAGATTTTGGGCGGGATTGCGGCTTTCAAGGGTTCGGCCGTAATCCCCCACATGGTAGCCTCGCGCCCTTGGCTTATCAGCCTGGTACGTGAACCAAAGTGTCTGCGGCTCCTCTCGATTTGAGCTGGTTTTCCGTAGCAACGCCCTGTCATTTGTAGGGTAAAACTGACCTGTCTTCAGATCTATTTCCAGCACCCGTTCACTATTTGGTCAGACGAATTTATTGAGGGCTTTTGTTTGTCAATGACCAGGTATTTGAAATCTGCGGAGTTAAACACGATTTCCGTAGCGTTCTTTCATTTGAGCTGACTTGTCGTCCGTGAGTCTAATACCAGCGTACGTTCATTATTAGACCCAAACGGCAGCGCTCTCAATTTGTCAGTTGTTCTACAGCATTGGCGTGTTCAGTCAAATTAAGCCGCAGGTTCCACACCTGGTGGTGCCCTTTCGTCAATTCCCTTAGCGAGATAGTCAAGTTTCTTAAAGGGTAGCCCCAAAGATTTTCGAGGGTCTAATTCCAGCACATGTTCTCTATTAGACCCCACTAAGGTGTACTTTTTGATAGTCATTCTGCAGTATTGGCGTGGTAAGTTAACTTAGGTCTCAGGCTCCACTCCTGATAGTGCTCTTCCGTCAATTCCTTTATCAAACACTGGATGCAGACAAAACCGAGCCACAGGGGACATAACCCCAGATTCTGGGGGTCTAAGTCCAGCACCAGTTCCATGTTAGACTCCAGAAGAGTGGTCTCGGCATGTCAATCATTTCAGTGTTGGCCGTGTTGAGTCAAATTAAGCCGCAGGCTCCACTCCTGGTGGTGCCCTTCCGTCAATTCCTTTAAGTTTCAGCTTTGCAACCATACTTCCCCCGGAACCCAAACACTTTGGTTTCCCGGAAGCTGCCCGCAGAGTCATCGAAGCAACTCCTGCGGATCGCTAGTCGGCATCGTTTATGGTCAGAACTACGACGGTATCTGATCGTCTTCGCGCCTCTGACTTTCGTTCTTGATTAATGAAAACATTCTTGACAAATGCTTTCGCAGTAGCTCGTCTTGCGGCGATCCAAGAATTTCACCTCTAACGCCGCAATACGAATGCCCCCGTTTGTCCCTGTTAATCATTACCTCCAGTTCCGAAAACCAACAAAATAGAACCGAGGTCCTATTCCATTATTCCATGCACCATTATTCAGGCAGCCGAGGCCTGCTTTGAACACTCTAATTTTTTCAAAGTAAACGCGCCGGCCACCCAGGACGCTCAGCGAAGAGCACCCGTGGGAGAGAGCCGGCAGACGGTAGGGCAGGAGACAACGGGCAGTGAACCGGCGCGAGCCGGACCGCCCGCCTGCGCCTGAGATCCAACTACGAGCTTTTTAACTGCAACAACTTTAATATACGCTATTGGAGCTGGAATTACCGCGGCTGCTGGCACCAGACTTGCCCTCCAATAGATCCTCGTTAAAGGGTTTAAAGTGTACTCATTCCAATTACGGGGCCTCGAAAGAGTCCCGTATTGTTATTTTTCGTCACTACCTCCCCGTGCCGGGAGTGGGTAAGTTGCGCGCCTGCTGCCTTCCTTGGATGTGGTAGCCGTTTCTCATGCTCCCTCTCCGGAATCGAACCCTGATTCCCCGTTACCCGTTACAAACATGGTAGGCATGTCACGTACCATCGACATTTGATAGGGCAGACATTTGAAAGATGCGTCGCCGGCACATGAGGCCATGCGATCAGCACAAAGTTATCCAGAGTCACCAGTGGGGACGCCGCAACCCCGCGAGGGGAAACGACGATTGGTTTTGAACTAATAAAAGCGCTCTTTCCGCGAGGGTCGGAGCTTGGTAAGCATGTATTAGCTCTAGAATTGCCACAGTTATCCAAGTAGGATCGTGTCATCTAAGGAACCTCGACTGATTTAATGAGCCATTCGCGGTTTCACCGTGAGACAGTGTGAACTTAGACATGCATGGCTTAATCTTTGAGACAAGCATATGACTACTGGCAGGATCAACCAGATATCTGTCGGAGACGTACGTACTGCGCACACCGGTCGGCGGAGGAAGGGTGTGTAAAAAGCCTCACTGGGACGGCCGCAGGGACCGACTGACGGGACGGACGGACGGTTGTTCCACCCGTCCCTCACTCCGTCGACCTAGGACCGCCTGACAGGGGCCTCCCACACGCACCAGACGACCGACCGACCGGGCTCGCTCGAGGAGGGATGGCAGCGCTCTGTGCAGAACGGATCCCAACGACCTCGGCGATGAATTTCACTGGGACTGGAGACAATTTGGCCTGCCGGCCTGCCCTCGAGGCAACGATTCCTGCTTTCCATTTGCCGGTCACAAGCTCTTTGCGAGAGTCGGACCACCAGCGAGACGTACTGTCGAGCTCTGCTATAAGCCTTAGATAAATCACCACGGACGGACCACGTTTCCTGATACGGACCAGACTAGCGCACCTCGGTGGAGGAGCCACTACCACAAACCGCACCCAATTCGCACTACGGGGAAAGGCAGGCGAGCGTTTTCCGCAAGCCCGCGCTATCGCTCCGCCTGGCGGGACTGAGATCGCTTTACGAACACTGGTTGAAATTGAGTCGCCGCAGCGAGACAACTACCCCAGATACCCAGATATTCAAAATGTGGGACTTGGTCTATTTCTTCCCCACCCACTGTCAATTTATGTTGACATCGTGTTTTGTCGGTGGTCATTATCTTTGTTTTGTTTTCGTTGATAAACAGGTTATGATTTTTACTGTGTCCATTAACGGCTGGAATTAGCTGCTCTAGCCCTTCTGCACTTCTTGATAGTATCACTATGTCGTCTGTGTATCGTAACTCTGGAATCTCGTACCCCCCAATCGTAAATGGGTCGAAACGTTCAATGTTCTCGTCTTCTCTAACATTTCTCATTATACATTTCGCATATATGTTATATAAATAATGTGAGAGGACACATCCCTGTCTTACTCCCTTTTGTACTGCGATCCAATCTGCTAACCAGCCAGATACTCGTACAGCGTATATATCAGATGAAACACTAAACTCATTGAAGAAAAGAAACAAGTAAAACATGGGAAGTCAGGGGACAAACACAGCATATAAAAACTGCAAGAAAAGTTAGAAAAGAAACAAGAAAAGATAAAAGAAGATACAAAGTGAACACTTGTATGAACATAGACAATCTGCAGCATAATCTACAAAGGCAATTTGTGAGACACATTTACAGCTCAAATTGGAGTGAAACAGTGATATCTACTATACCCAGCGATGTATCAAGTGGACTTGGACTGGGCAATGAGACGAACAACAGAGAGCATAACAATAGAAATGCAATGTACATTTGATAGCCTGTTGAAAGATCTCGATTTCACAAATATGTGATGTCTGATAAGCAGCAGGACATACAAGGAAAGATAGACATGTGCAGCATCAAAGGTGGGATTACAGGTTAGTGTGAACAAAACAAAGGATGTGGCTGGCTTGGCTTGGCTTCGTTCATTTTCAATCTCCCACTACCAAACCCTGAAAGGGCTTAAGTAGCAGAATGTAGTCCAGAGGACGGAATGCGTAGTTTCATAGTTTACAGCTTGACTGCGATATTTGCACCTTTCGGTCCAACACACCCGACTTCAGCACGCATTTTATGAGTACCTGGTTAGCATTCCCTCTTCGATCCCTATTATCCAGGATCACCGCGTGGAGGTGTAGAAGGGTCTTGGCAGCTTTGGTTCTCTGGCCCTGACCCTAGCAGCTCATGCGGTGTCAAACAAAGGATATGCTAATAACATAATGATTCCGTAACAATTAACGTTCAGAAAATTGGCGAGTTGTTCTATTTTCTTTTAGTGTGTGTCCTGCTTGTGCATTTCAGTGTTGGGTTATGAAGAGGTTGCTAGTATGTGCTTCGTACATGGTTAACTTTACTGCTTCTGTTATTTCTGCTATCCATCTTTTGCGTGGTCGACCTTTGGCTTTGTATCTTATCCATTGAATCTGTATAGCATTGCTTTCTGAGGGACACTACCTGGTGTTCGACGTATCACGTGGCCCAACCATTTGCTTGCTTGTTTCTTGATGGGGTCTAGCACGGGTGTTCTACATACAGGTTGTACATAGACGTTGTTTCCTAATATCTTCGTTTCTGATTCTATCAAGTATTGTTACATAAAACATCTGCGTATGCATTTCATCTCCATTGTTACACTATTTTATTTACCGCTGCTTGTCAATGTCCAATT
Organism: Ariolimax columbianus; assembly: GCA_036924085.1. Classification (NCBI taxonomy): domain Eukaryota; kingdom Metazoa; phylum Mollusca; class Gastropoda; order Stylommatophora; family Arionidae; genus Ariolimax; species Ariolimax columbianus. The sequence continues at coordinate 33,410,091 of JAVGWX010000017.1, forward strand.
TTGGCCCTGATAGCAATATCGTGTTGTATAGCATTCTTTTTGTATCCATTGTTACGTGTTTACATTGTAATATTGAGGACATTTGTCCAAAGGTTTAACTTGCTTTATTATTACATCTGTGCTGGATTTAAGTGTCTTATTTACCATCTGCTGAAATTGTGTTGTCTAGGTCGGTGAAATTTGTCGTTTGATTTATCTTGCTGATTTTGTTTAAATATTTTTGTTTCTTTTTTTGCAATCGCCATAACTTCTGTTTTCTCTTTGTTGATTTTCATACCGTAATACTTACAGGCCGCATTAAAATTGTTGATATTTTCCTGCAGTTGTTTATCAGAGGTTGATATTATTGCTTGGTCATCAGCAAAGAGAAGTTCATTTAAGTAACCACTGAGGTTGTTTCCATCGATAGCCATTTTTATTTTTATATATTGGCTTTATATATGGGATAAACAGTAAAGGAGATGATACACAACTTTCCCATACACCAGTCCTAATATGACCTTTTTCGGAATATCGTGCGTTTGTTCTTACTGTACATTGGCTATTCGCATAAAGACTTGTATATAGATTTGCCAAATATGTATTTACTCCATAACATCCTAATATTTTCCACATTTGGTATCTATTCACTCGATCGAATGCCTTCTCTTGGTCTACGAAAGCAACGTGTAGTGTCTGTTTCCGCCGCTAGTTGTCGGCGAAGATTACAACTGGACAGTTCCTGTTTATTCTAAATCACATCTGTCCTTCGCTAATCTGCGGTTCTATGATTGAGCTTAGTATTTTCTTCAGTATTTTACATAATATCTTTTCAGTATGGCTAATCAATGATATTCCTTTACATTTTGTACAGTCCTTTTATCCATATGGGAAGTATTGTTGCACTTCTCCAGTCCTCTTGTGTTTTTTATTTAATCCACACTAAGTAATACAGTAGGTGTAGCAGGTTATGCCTATATCTTTTGTTGCCTTGATTATGTCAGCAGGGATGTCTCCCGGCCTGATGACTTGTTTGATGGTGCAGCATGTATATCGTATTGCATCTCAGATTTAGTTATATTCCGTTCTAGCTCTGAAGTGGTCGCTATATTGATATACTGTGCTTCCGTTATCTGTCTAGTATTAAGTACTTTTATTCTACATCAGGGCGTTGTTATGTTCTTGATTGAAGAGAATATGTCCTATAATTACATCACACAATGGCCCGTCTTGTTGAATTATATGTTGCATGTCAGTCTAGTCAAGGTAAAAGCTATCCACGATCTCATTCCTTGCCGCTCAACACAGTATACTACAAATGCGCATGCGCGAGTAGGTGTGACCCCACCAAGTAGGCGAGTGAAGGTAACCAATCAATGACATTATTGAAAACCGTAGGCGTGTCCATGTTTTACAAGATTCTTATTTATATTAAACCTTTGAACATTGAAATATGTCCTGAGAATTCAAGCTCCTAAGCCATATCCAGTACCGCAAATAGGTAAACGTATTATAAACAATATTGTATTAATTTTTAATTAAAACAATTGTGTGTGACAGTTGATCATCATCTTTTTTCTCATTGCGTAGCATGTAACATTTCGTGCGTGTCAATAAAGGCAGCTAAATATGGATATTGAGTGGTTATATGGCAAACAGAATGGAACCACCAATACCTTCGTTGTATGTCGTGTGTAGGGGCTAATGCAGATTGTTTTCGGAACTGGTAACCTGGTAATGTAAAACCATTTCTATGAAACTACACTGTAAAGGACCAAGATCAGGTTTTCCTAAAAAACTGGATAGGGCAGGCAAAATTCAGTGAGGGACCTCTGCTTCAACAAATAAAGTGCGGTGATTCTGATTTGATTTACTGTAATAGGGTTGTGCATGGAGGCCAGCAACCTCAACTGTTAAACGTTTGCTATAAAAAGCACAATGCAGATGATTTGGATAAGGCTACCTGAAATGAGACCAGCTGTAATCATGATCCAATTTCCAATTAAGTAAAAAGTCAATTGACGATGAAGAACATGTTAAAGAAGAAGAAAGAGAAGACAATGATGACACTAAAAAGAAAAAGAAGAAGAAATAGAGGCAATGTGTTACTGAAAGAAAATGCACTAGCAATAATATTTGAAAGTCAAGTTAAGTAAACATCAATTTATACGCTAGATCCAATGTTCATATCTTTGCAAACGGATTTTGATGAAATAAAAAAATTAAATAGTTAACAACTCAGGGATGAAAACAATATTAATACTGTTTAAACAGAATAATTGAGATGTATGAACGAATGACATGTAGTGTGCTCTACGAATTGCAAATCTCAGTGCATTTTCAGAATACAACTGGCATCCATCAGCCTCATACTGCTGTTTTTCTTTTTGCTGGTAATGGAAGGTCTTCAAAGTAGACTACAACAGTTGAATAAAGTAGACTATATGTCTGGACATTTAGAAGATCACGAATTGGTCGATGGTCTGGATCTTCTGTGCCTTGATATCATACACATTCAGAATACATTTAATGTGATTGACACACTTCCGAAAGCAATGGCTCTGACCATACGCCACGACAAAACTAAAATACAGCTATTGAATACAGGCAATCGCATATCACCCGGAAATAAATTCCTACATGCTCATTAATCTGAGGAGCAATATCCATGTAGAGTTGTCTTAATGGCCATCGCTGGTGATTGATTGTAATATCGAATTGACGATGTTTATCTCTCTTGCGACGTCCTAGTTTTTGTATGGCGCTGAGACATGCCGGACTACCAAGACTCTGGCAAAGAAAGAACACGCTTTTTTATCAATGAGTATCTGTGCCAGATTGAACTTTTGAAATTGTATAATACTGTCAGTAATACCGATCTGTAAGGGGAACTGGTCAACTGCTGGTAGAAACATATACAATACACATATCTTAATGCTTTATGTCAGAGAAAGTATTGGTTCCTTGCTCAACATAACATAGACAATACACATACCTTGATGCTTATGTCAGAGAAAGTATTGGTTCCCTGCTTAACATAGCATAGACAATACACATACCTTGATGCTTATGTCAGAGAAATTATTGGTTTCCTGCTTAACATAGCATAGACAATACACATACCTTGATGCTTATGTCAGAGAAATTATTGGTTTCCTATTTAACATTAAGCGTAGACAATACATTTACCTACATGTTGGTGCCATATAAAGACAAACAATAAACAGTGTTGATTTCAAATGAAGGGACGTAATATTAAACGACACAGACAGGTTGGTCGACTGGTCTAGATGTCACACTTTAGACCACGAGAAAATGCGATCAAAACCCTCGGTACAACAATATCTGAACTTTATAGTGCGTGGCGGCTGTAGGGGACTACGACGTTTTTTTTCTTCTCAGTCCTATATTTCTTTTTGGTGTGTTTCATCTATAATATTTAGAAGATCTATACTATCTATAATAACGATATGATAACTACATAGGAACATAAAAATAAGATAACACTAAACACTGATGTGAGTAATGAAATACGATAATCATTTATTACAAATCTTTGATTTATAATATGGGCAGAACTGAAAATATAAACGAATAACTCAATATTTATATCCGTTTGAATGCAATCCCTAGACTATGCACCCATTTCGATAGTCTAACCTAATTTCTATGACAAGCTATACAAATCTTGTTTTGCACTGATTAACTATTATGTACTAAATAATCATTGTGCCCTCTATCAGTTGGTGATTAGTTGATTTCTGGCGGATGTCAATTCCGTGCTGTGCAATAATAATTGTTTGCTGTACCTGTGGAGCTTCTCCTTGAGGTTTCAGGTTACAACTCTTTTGATCAGGGAGCTATGACCCACCATTCTGATCATTCTGATTCTGTTTCGATGTAATCTGACATGAACATACAACGTGACAATCTGCGAGACTGCTCCTTTAGGTGCACCCTTGCACAAATGTGTATGTTTAGACATGCTCTTCCTCTCTCTCTCTCTCTGTCTCTCTCTCTCTCGCTCTCTCTCTCAATAGATCATCAGAATAACTATCTATGAAAACTACTGCTTGACTCGAACTAAATCGTGTATGCAATCAGTTATCTCTCACCAGCATTAGATCATCCCGAGACAATGACTATGCAAACTACATATATTCTTAGTCTCGAACTGAGTCGTACGTACAATGAGTGGTCATTCGTCTTCAACAAATCAAACCGGGATGATGACTGTCAAGACTACAAATAAGCTGTGTCCTTAACTCGATTATATGCACTATCAGTCATCTCTGGCCCTCAGCATATCACCAGAGCTGTTGTTTGTCAAGACTACATATAAGCTGTGTCCTTAACTCGATTATATGCACTATCAGTCATCTCTGGCCCTCAACATATCACTAGAGCTGATAATTGTCAAAACTACATATAAGCTGTGTCTTTAACTCGATTATGCGCACTATCAGTGATCTCTCGCATTCAAAATATCACCAGAGCTGATGACTATCCAATTCTGACACTCATTGTGGACAGCTTTCTTTCTTTGGTCGCTTACAGGGAGTCCACCATTTGTATCAATGAGCAATAGTGCAAAGCTCTTTACAGGTAGTGTGTTATCCTACCTCAATCCGATCTGTCTTCTCTGTTTTCATGGCTCTCTTTTATAGACATTTACCAGCTCCGTCCAAACAACGATGGTGGTGGACACTAAGCATCCTGCTCCTTCCCTGTTGACTGGTCGGCAGTTAATCTTTCTCTATTTCCCTTTTCAGAATCCTATTGACTGCCAAGGCTACTTGTCAACTTTACAATCTGTCAGTGCCAACTTCAACTAAAAATATTGTATATCTAAATCCCCTACCCGCCTCCCCTATACAAGTCCAACATAAAGAATGGGTAGGTCTAAAGAGCTATTCCCAACTCAAACCAACAAGTCACAACTCATAGTAAACACTGCTGACTCTCTCTCACGCTTCTAATACAGCCCCATACATGACAATGGTGTGGTGTTGTGACCCTAAATTGACATGATCTTGCCAAATACTTTCTCAGCCACTTTTTGGAACTCGGATTATGTCTCCAGTCCCAATCTCTTCTTCTCCACAGGGATCTGTTACGCATCCTACTCCTTTTGTTTTCAAATAAATAAACGATATTCATTTAGAATATTTACGGGATCTCCCGAGTTTTATCGTCTGTCTCCAATATGATTAAACACCAGGACGTAGCCTTCCTTTAGACTAAGGGAAGCTTAAAACTTGAGGGATATGAACACGCCACAGATTTGCCTTTGCCGTTGTCCATATCTTCACCTTGTACATATTTGTCATTGTTGTATCTTTGTCAGAGACCATGTTTGCTGTTATGGAATTGAAACCAAAAGGCACAGTTCAAAATAGCAAGCTGATATAGGAATACATATTTTAGTGTAACATTTTATTTACATTTTTGTATCATTTAATATCATGTAATGATTCTAATATGTTTGTAAAAGTTTTCCTCAAATAGTTTTGAGCATTATTGGCGTTTTAATTTGTCACTATTTTGAAGATTTGGTTTGGCTTGTGTAATGCATGTGTGCTTCTTCTTAAGCCATAATTTAACCAAAATAAATTATTGAAAAACAACTTATAGCACACGATTTATAATGTTACACTAAATGACATATATATTTATAAATGAAAATATATATACTTATTTGACAAAGGCTAAATTACTTAATATTTGGGCTCGATATAATCGAAGAGAAAATCAGAAGACCCAATACTCTGCGTGCTAGGAGCCAGATTCACTGCTGCATTATTTGATCCTAGCAATAGTACCAGACGCTATAGTGTATAGTTATGTAAGTTTCAAACTATTAGGGACCACATACTGTGTTACAAGATAACACAATAGAGAATACAGAAGAGCACAAGACGCATACATAAATATATATGAAATAAGATTTGTGAAACAAGTTTAGATGAATCAAAAACGCCAGTAAAACGCTTAGATTATAGAAGAATATAAGATCCTATTACAATCCAACATCAAAATGGAGAAAAAGAGCAAATTTAAAATGAAAGCCAACAAAGGCGCAAGAATGAACAACGTAATAGATAGGTAAAAAAAACTATCAATGAATTTGCAAAAAAGCCAAATGATGCTGCAGAAAAAAAAAAACATTTGGAATTCCATTTGAAACCAAACGTAAACAGCGAAGACAGTGCAAAAAACACACTCAAACACGCACACTCACACACCATATACCACACCACACCACACACACACACACACACACACAAACACACAGCACACACACACACACACACACACACGCGCGCTCGCGCGCGCAGAAAGAGAAGATCAAAAGATGTACAGAACACTCCACAGAACATTTTAACAGACCAGCTTTACACAATCCCCAAGACATCCATTCGAGAATAAACACAGCTGCAAGCAAATTGCAAAAAAAGAAGAAATGGACGAAAATAAAAAAATCCATAACAAAATTTGCTAAAGTCACACACGCAGATGTCATCTTAGCACAAGTAAACAAATCAAACGTTGACACTTCAACGGCTATAGTATACACATTCCTTGGTAGAGACTGGGAAAAAGAAGAAAATCCAGCAAACTGAAATATAGCTCTGCACTTCTATAGCCCCAAAATAGACATCATTAACGGTGTACAAATTATAAAGACCTATAATAATTATCAGTAATCAATACAAACATAGATAGATAAATGGCTCAATGAATTTCGGGACACAAACAAAGCAACACATTCCATCCAGCCCAGGCCTTCGTCAGGGATTAAGAACGCATGAAATCAACTAACACACTACAACAACATGACATGAATTAAAATGTGCGGTGTGAGTTTCAACCGTACCTGGAAGTGACAAAGAACGTCTGAACGGCATGCCAGTTATGAAAAATAATAGACAATGCAAGAAAGGGTTAATATAAATACCACTAGACACAACAAAAAATGCAAAACAACATAACTAACGTAAACATAAGTAAATGACACTTAGATTATCATTTTTTAGCGAATTGTTATGGCTCTTTCTGCAACTTACCTTTCTGCAACTTATCTTTCTACCTACAACGCATCTTACTGCAACTTATCTTTCTGCAACTTAGCTTTCTGCAACATCTTACTGCAACTTATCTTTCTACAACGCATCTTACTGCAACTTATCTTACTGCAACTTATCTTACTGCAATTTATCTTACTGCAACTAATCCTTCTGTAACTTATCTTTCTGCAATTTATCTTACTGCAATTTATCTTTCTGCAACTTATCTTTCTGCAACTTACTTTCTGCAACTTATCTTTCTGCAACTTACTTTCTGCAACTTATCTTTCTACAACGTATCTTTCTACAACGTATCTTTCTGCAACATCTCTTTCTGCCGGCCGGCTGCTGACTGGATTATGAAACACCATCAACCAAAGTAAAATATAATTCAATGAACATTGACAAAACCAATTGCTAATCTAGACTTTGCCGATGTGTAGACTCTTGTGTCCAGTAGTTGCAGTCAGTAGGCAAATAAAATAAGTTAACGCAAAGAGGGTTAATACAACTGACAATACACACTATTGACAATGGTTATTAGAAAATCATAGACCAACGACAATCATGCCATGTGGAGTCATCAATATTTCATGGTAGCAATACAAACAAAGTAAGGGGCATGTATAAATACAACAACATAGGAATGCATAAGGCGATATAATTGTTCAGTTATAAGCGGAAATAGGGATACCAAAATAAATTAAGAGAAACACACACATAATCATAAACACCAATGTAAAATCTTTAAACAGCAGCCAAAAATATACATGCTTTAATTAAGAGGTTCCATCAAAGAAAATAATGATTGAAATGGAATGGATATTTAATTTGGAACATTTCAAAAACAACAATATACAAGTTGTTAGTGGAAAATGAGACGAATTGAAAGTGTTTGAGTTGGATAGGACACACATTAAGGAGACAAGCTTAAAGCATTAAGAGACAGTCTCTTTTTTGGAATCTTCAGGGCAAGAAAAGTAGAGGTAAATCAAACACATATAAGCAATATAGATAAAAACACTCATTATGGAAACGGTGGAATAAGCGTAAAACTGGAGTAGCTGACTCATGACTGTGGGTTTTGACATGTCTGTCTAGAAGGTCTGCAAGAAGTAGGTTGGTTTAGTTGATGTTAAACAGAAATGACACAGATGCACTTTGGTTAGGCCAAAAGGTGCGTAATGCATTACTGCAAGTGGTGAATAGTAAAGTTTGTCATGCTCCCCGAAGTTCACTGACTATATCCACTTCTAGTCGTTTCTCTAAGACAGAGGTGGTAGAAAATATACCAGGTATTGGAAACAAAAACTGCCAGACTGAAAAAGACAAGAGATACAACCCTGAGCTACATAACGAAAAACTACACAAGCATGGACTGGACCCATGCATACACCGACGGTTCTGAAACAAACACAACACAGAACGGAGGGGCAGGGGCATTCATGAGCCTACCAAATGGCAGATAAAGGACATTGTCATTGGCAACTGGAAAATACACATGCAGTTTCAGAGCGGAGGCATAGACACTGAGGGCGGCAGTGGAAGAAATGGTGAGAGGTAAAAGGAATGAAAGCCATATAGTCCTGCTTACAGATGCCCTGGCCGTAGTCCCAGCACTAAAAAGCCAGAAAAATACTGAACTTAATGATTTAAGAGCATGACTCTGTCAACTATTTCAGCAGTCCTCACCAAAAAGAGTAGTGGTACAGTGGGTTCCATCCCACTGCAACATCCAAGGCAACGAGGAGGCAGATAGACTGGGAAAAGAAGGTGCAAGACTACCACAACCATATACTAGTATGACATACGAAGAGTCAAAACGGCTTATTTAAGCTAGATACATAACCAAATGGGAAACAGAACATACTGGCTACACACAAAACGATGGCTATTACCAGTTGAACAGAAGAGAACAGGTGGTGGTCTTCAGACTTCGCATTTCGCACTGGCCACAATAGACTGAGGTACCACCTATTCAACAAATTGAAGATAGGTGGCACTGACGAATGCCCGTGTGGTACCGGGAAAATTACCGCTGAGCATTTGCTGCAAAACTGCCCGACATACGAGGATCAGAGAAAGCAGATGTGGCCATCACTAATGGCAACACTAGACAAGCTCTATGGCAGGGTGGATAGCCTCAGGATGACCGCCTTTTTTTTTCGAAAAAATAAAGGTCGATGTCTGACAGCGTAAGAAGAAGAAGAAGAAGAAGAAGAAGTTTCTCTAAGACGTTCTTCTCTTGACATCTGATCCCAAAACCTAATTGTTTATTAACGTTTTTTTTTACATCCGTCTCTTTACATCTAATCCAAAACTATTACAGTTCTTGACATCCGTCTCTTGATATTTGATTCAAAATTTATATAGTTTTCTTCACAGGTTTTGACATGCGTCTCTTGAGATCTGATTCAACATTCTGATTTGTTTTTTTTAGTTTTTGACCTCCCCCTCTTGACATCTGATTGAAAATTATTGCAGTTTATTACAGATTTTGACATTTTTTTCTTTTGACATCTGATCTCAAACTCTTACGGGTTTTTTTTACAGTTTGTGATATTCTTCTCTTTATATCTGATCTCAAATTCTTACAGCTTATTTCAGTTTGGGATATTACAGAAAGATTAAGATATGTGTGCCTGTCAGCATTGCAGTAACTGTCTCAATATTCCTTTCCATCTTTCATGTGTGTGTCGTGTATAAACCGCTCTGTTCAAGAACGATGTCGTGCTTCACTTTAGTCCAGAAGAGTACATTAAATTTGCAGTATGGTGGCGTGTATAGTTTGTTTTTGTTTTTTGTTTTTTTTGCGTTCGCCTTATTTATCTATTCCCCACGGCGTGTGTGCGTTACACTGTGGTTTTTATGTTGCGCCTGTCGGCCCAGTGCATCCGACTTCAGCATGCATTTTATGTAAGGGTCTGCTTCCTCCTGCATTTTCTAAGGGTTTGCTTCCCCGGGGTAACGGCCGGTGCTGTGATGGGGATCGAACCCAGCACCTTCTGGTTGTGAGCCGTGCCACTTAACCACTAGGCCACGCCGTCCCCTGTGGCGTGTATATAAAACAAGATAATCTAAAAAACATATACGTGTATGCTTACTCACCGGTTTGATAAATGTTCATATAACCTTACTGTCTTGTCCGTTAAAAATATACATGTAAATTGACATTTGTATTAGACAGTTAAAATAATAGTTTATATTTTCAAACGATAATATACCAATTCAAAACCACGCACAACACAAATAGGTTTGGCGATATATATTTTATAAGAAAAGCAAATGATTCATTACTATGAGTTTGTTAAGATTAAGACATTCTGCTAACAAGTTTTACTTCAAATGCTTCTGGTGTATGTGACATACCGTATCTCCCTTTAATCGGTGGGATAGAATGTTCATCAGCAGGCAGGAATTTGAACTTTTGCAACAAACTGGCAACATACAAATACAGTTCCATCTTTGCTAGTCCCTCGCCGGGGCACACTCTCCTACCAAGTAAGAATGGGACAAAATCGTCAGGATGGATCAACGCGCCAACTCTGTCTAGAAATCTTTCAGGCCTGAACTGGTCAGCATCATTTCCCCAGACTGCTTTGTCGTGCAAGATCGAGTCTATATTGACAATAAAGTGGGCTCCTTTGGGTATAATGTATCCTCCAAGAGTTAGATCCTTACTTGTTACTCGGGGCAAACTCATTGGTATCAAGCTTGATACACGTTGTACCTCCATTATCACGGCCATCAGGTATGTCATCTTAGACTTGTCTTGCATTGTTGGCGTCCTGTCAAGTCCAACCACAGTCTCGATCTCACGAAACGCCTTCTCCTGGACTTGTGGGTAGTTGATTAAATGTAGCACTAGCCACAAAATCGTATTTGATATTGTCTCAGTCCCGGCAGCGAATATATCAAAGATACACCTCAATAAATTTGCCTTGTTCAGGTAAGTGAGTTCCCCAGTAAGATTTCTCTTCTCCATCTCCTTAAGATACCCGGATATGTAATTCGTTGGTTCGCCTGTAACATTTTCATTTTCTTCAAGATAAACATTAGCAAAAATGTTATAAAACTCTTGAAAGTTCTTTTCAATAATTTTAAATTTGAAAAGATCACCAGGAAGAAATCGTAGGACAGGGAAATAATTTAACAAAGCCGTTCCTTTCATATGGGTAAAGTTATAGCTGAGTAGTTTTCCTATTCTAGTGAATTTCTCGTCTTTGTAATCGAACCGCTTTCCGATGATCAGTGAACACACGATATTTGAAATGCTGACAAAAGTGTAAGCACTTATATTAACGGGAGCACCGTTGAGACTATTCAGATGCTCCAAGTAGAAGGAAAGTTCTTCTTGTGTTCTTTCGACGAGAATATTCTTTCCCATACCAAAATTTCTCAGAATACTGATTGACAAAGTCCTCTGTTCCTTCCAAATGTCACCATTGCTGTTTGAAATTCCTTTTCTCATAGAGCCAAGTGCCTAAAAAATCATGAAAATATATAGTAAATAAACACATTTCAACATATTTTAAAAATAAAATTACTGTTCCCACGATGTATGTTAATAATGATAACCCAAATGGTGACGGCGTGGCCTAGTGGTTAAGTGGCACGGCTCACAACCCGAAGGAGCTGAGTTCGATCCCGGGGAAGCAAACCCTTAGCAAATGCAGGAGGAAGCAGGCCCTTACATAAAATGCATGCTGAAGTCGGATGCACTGGGCCGACAGGTGCAACATAAACCACAGTGCAACGCATACCTCCTTGGGGATTAGAGAAATAAGGCGAACGCAAAAAAAAAAAAAAATGTTCAATGGTAACCAGAATAAATCATTACATTTAGATCTTGCACAACTGACATTGCAGTACACTTCTTTTCAATATAGTACGCAGACTACTTTAACGTCTAAATCAAAATTGAAAATTACAGATATACACGTATATGTATGAGATATGGTCAAACAGTGCAGCACTTTAGTACGAAGGAGTCAAGGCACTAACCAGAGAATATGTGTACTTTAATCATTTATTGTGCATTCGTTCAACAAGTCGATACACTTCTTCCATATATTCTTCACCTTCCTAATGTCAAGATTGTAGAACTCTTCAGTCTTGGCCTGAAACTCCGTCTCTAGTTCAGTAATTAAGACATGAACCTTAGAAAAACGTGCAGGTATGCAATAATGTCCTATTCCCCCAGACTTGACACTTATCGATTTCTCAAACATGAAAAATCCGCATCTTGAGTGTCGTTGTTCTCACGTTCAGTACTTGCTTGCTGAACTGCAGAGGTGGTCCTAGGCGCAGACGGAGGAGTTCTAATATCAGAGCATCAGGAAGGTGAAGAATAGACGGGAGAAGTGTATTGCCTTGCAGGGTAAATGCACAGAGAAGAACTAAAGAAATGAATTAAGTCTGTCTCAGTCAAGTTAGTTACATCATGAAATGGATTACACCTGTCTCAGTCAAGTAAGTCACATCATGTGATGGATTAAGTCTGTCTCAGTCAAGTAAGTCACATTATGAGATGGATTAAGTCAGTCTCAGTTAAGTAAGTTACATCACGGGATGGATAAAGTCTGTCTCAATCAAGTAAGTCACATCATGGGATGCATTAAGTTTGTCTCATTCAAGTCAGTTGCATCATTCGATGGATTGTCTGTCTCAGTCAACTAAATCACAACAGGCGATGTGTTAAGTCACTGTAACTCAGCAAAGTCACATAATGAGAAGGATTAAGTCAATCTCAATCAAGTAAGTCACAATGTTTACCAACAGTAATGACAGTTTCAGATAACCTTCAAATAAGAATATATATTGCACGACAGTGAAAACCTTGTCAAGAAAGATTTCAGCTCTGTCTGAGAAGTCATCTCCCTGATTGATTAAGGCCTCTTTGACAACATCCCTTCCATTCAGAATAACCACATGTGTTGTTCCTAGGTAGAGACTGAAAGAAAATAATTTGAATTCGTTTTCTGAACTATCATCATCATCCTCAACATAATTGTCAACATGTGCCATGTCGATTGGCGTGTGCATTTATGTATCTTAACAACTTCATACAATTAATTTTCTATTGACTTCAGATACACATTTTGGAATATAAACGTCATTCCTCGAATGTGTCACCTAATTTATTATAAATATTGCTTGTATCTTAACAGGGGCAAACCCTAAATATATCACCTGATTTCTTATACAGATTGCTTGTATCTTAACAACGCCATACCCAACATCCGCCACCTGATTTCTTATAAAGATTGCATGTTTCTTAACAGCGCCATACTTTAAAAATCTCACCTGATTTCTGATAAAGATTGCACTCACCTTATAAATTGTATACCTTTAATCTTTCATCTGTTTTCCTATAAAGACTGCACGTTTTCTATCAACATCAGGCCTTTAATCTTTCACATAATTTCTTATAAAAAAATGCGCGTGTCTTAGCAACTTCTTACTGTTAGTCTTCTACTTCACTTTCTTTTTCTCCATACAAAACAATGATCCAATACTGCAAATGATTCCACACGGTTTAATTTATATAGCAATTAATTTTACGTGATGAAGTTGCCTGTACATTCACAACCCTTTTTAGTCATATTTTATGAGATGCTAATCTTTCCTCCCCGGGTACCACTCTTCTGTCATACTCGTTATTCTTGTTATTAATTCTCTTGTTTCCTCTCGTCCATGTGATTCTAAACTGTTGAATATCTTATATTTTTTGTGCTCCATTTATTAAGCATTTTGGCTAATCTCCTCAAATCGCGCGAAATTAAAAGAAGATTTATTTTATTCAAATTCGAGTCACCCTCGCACAGTAAAACCACAGTGAACTATCACAAGATGTCATATATGTACATCTCCTGATTAGTTGACATGTCAGGAAATGTGAGTATGAAAACATGTTGCTGTTATATTAAGAAACTGAAAAACTTGGGACACTTACTTGCATTGTTTAAGCAGACGGACACACTACCAACTTAACTGAATGACTGAGCAACGTAGTCAGTTGTGTTATATATATATATATATATATATATATATATATATATATATATATATATATATATTCATACGAAAACATACAATTACTCATCTGGAGGTTTCTTCCTCTTCTTCGTACGCTGTCAGACGTCAACCTATATTTTTTTCGAAAAAAGCAGCGGTCATCCTGAGGATGTCGACACTGCCATAGAGCTTGTCTAGTGTTGCCACTGGTGATGGCCACATGTGCTTTCTCTGTTCTTCGTATTTCGGGCAGTTTTGCAGCAGATGTTCAGCTGTCATTTTTCCGGTACCACAACTGCATTCGTCAGTTCCACCTTTCTTCAGTTTATTGAATAGGTGGTATCTCAGTCTGTTGTAGCCTGTGCGTAGTCTGAAAACCACGATCTGCTCTCTTCTGTTCAATTGGTAATAGGCATCATTTTTGTGTGTATCCAGTATGTTCTGTTTCCCATTTGGCCATGTATCTGGCTCTATTGAGCCTTTTTACTATTCGTAGGTCACACTATAATCTGGTAATGGTAGTCTTGCACCTTCTTTTGCCAGTCTGTCTGCCTCCTCGTTGCCTTGGATGTTACAATGGGATGGAACCCACTGTACCACTACTCTTTTTTTTGCGGTCTACTGGTATAGTTGACAGAGTACTGCTCTTAAATCATAAAGTTCAGAATTTTTCTGGCTTTTTAGTGCTATCTGGAGGTTTGAAACCTTATTTCCCTTCAAAGTACTCTCATTGGGACTCCACACACTTCCCCCAGAGGTCATTGGGATTCCACACACTTCTCCCAGAGGTCCTTGGGACTCCCAACTTATTTTCCAGCGGTTTCGCCGTCATATGAAGCATGGAAACAGGAAGACCTCTTTGTGGAATACAGCTGGATCGTCGCATTCCGCAAAATGTTCTCTCGTGACTCGAATTGGGTCCCTTTCAGGGGCGTTTTCAGCTTGAAGAAACAGCTAATAATCACAATGACCCATTTCGGGAGGCGGGAGGGGGGAGTAGGAGCCCTAACAAAGCAGAGGTATGTTGTGTTTGGCCACCATGATTTTTTGTGACACAAATTACCGGACTTGTGGACAATTGGAACTTGGCAGCTCTATCATGACAATTCACCTGTTCGTTCTTGGCGTCTGATTCATACTTTCTTGACCAAGATATATTAACATACATAGACATACATGTATACATAAATATACACAAAATTTAGTTACACATATAAACATAGATACGAGTGACATTTAAACATACATTTAGACATATTTTGACAAAAATATAAACAAATACATATGACACTGATTCTCAAACTGACCTGGTTCTAGTTGATAGACACTAAGACATAAAGCTCACCTAACGGTCATGAATTTATCTCTCACACGATGACTGCACTATGTGTTTTGTTATATGCACACGTCACCTTAAATGAGCTTAAAATCCAGTCAAGCACACATAGAATTATGAAAGCATGGTGCCCCCCCCCCCCCCCCCCGTTCTGTCTTCTCTACCAATAACTGTCGTGCTGGGGGCCACATAAATGATATTTCATGAACCCTGTTAATCTAGGTTGGTTCAGCTTTAGTCAAAGGAAAGCTGATCTTGGTATCTACCAGCAGTGATACTTGAGACAATAAGTAGCGAGGCGTGATGCCTGTCAGTAGCCAATAGTGATATCTATCAGCACTGACGCGTGGTACGTATCAACCTACCAATAGCGACGAGTGATACCTATCAGTAGCGAAGCGTAATACCTATCAGTAGCGACGCGTAATACCTATCAACTTATCAGTAGCGACGCGTGATACCTATCAGTAACGAAACGTGATTCATATCAACCTATCAGTAGCGACGCGTGATACCTATCAACTTATCAGTAGCGATACGTGATGCCAATCAACCTACCAGTAGCGATACATGATACCAATCATTCTGTCAGTAGCGATGCTTGATACCTATCAATAGCGATATGTGATACCAGTCAACCTATCATTAGCAATTCGTGATACCAATCAACCTATCATTAGCGACGCAGGATACCAATAAATCTGTCAGCAGTGATGCGTGATACCTATTACCAGCGACACGTGATACCAATCAACCTACCAGTAGCGATACGTGATATCAATCAACCTACCAGTAGCGATACGTGATACCAATCAACCTAGCATTAGCGATACGTGATACTAATCAACCTACCAGTAGTGAAGCGTGATACCAATCAACCTATCAGTAGCGATACGTGATACCAATCAACCTACCAGTAGCGATACGTGATACCAAACAACCTACCAGTAGCAATACGTGATACCAATCAACCTACCAGTAGCGATACGTGATACCAATCAACCTACCAGTAGCGATACGTGATACCAAACAACCTACCAGTAGCGATAAGTGATACCAATCAACCTACCAGTAGCGATACGTGATACCAATCATTCTGTCAGTAGCGATGCTTGATACCTATCAATAGCGATATGTGATACCAGTCAACCTATCAGTAATATTCGTGATACCAATCAACCTACCATTAGCGACCCGGGATACCAATTAAATAAACCTGTCAGCAGTGAAACGTGATACCTATTAGCAGCTACGCGTGATACTAATCAATATACTAGTAGCGATGCGTGATTCCAATCAACCTACCAGTAGCGATACGTGATACCAATCAACCTACCAGTAGCGATACGTGATACCAATCAACCTACCAGTAGCGATACGTGATACCAATCAACCTATTAGTAGCAATACGTGGTATCAGTCAACCTATCAGTAGCGACGCGCGATATCTACCAGTAGTGAAGCGTGATATTTTCAGGGTAATGAGTCATGAACATGAATTGTGGAAATGTAACGATGTAGAACAAAAGTTGAAAAGTACATCGTGTTTATGCAGAATGAGGTAGTTAAAAACTAATCTGAGAGTCTATGTCAGAAAAGGCCGGCGTATTTTGTGATTAGCTGACTGTGAGAGAAAATAGCGCTCTAATGACCGTCTGCTACCCATCAACTGACCTGATTTCTACGCTGTATATGGCTGAACACCATTAGCTTACTTTTCCAATAGTAGATCATAAATTTACTTTGTTGCTTCATGTGTTTGCTAACATGTGACTACGCTTAACCATAAATGACCATTTCAATTTAAACTTCTAATTTATTTCGCATCTGTTTTACGTAAAGGAATGACGTTCCTAATTCTAATAAACCGTTTGGGAAAGCTTAGCCTATCTAGTCTATT